>CAWUFW010009810.1:0-37500 GCA_963921515.1 Calotriton arnoldi
CGTCGTCGGGATGGGAGTCCCCGCTACATAAATAAAGTAATGTCTCATTAGACATATAGAGTAATAGGCCAAGAGCCTTACATTAGTAACATCCATGTCCTTTTGTAAAAAGGACCAAACTCTAGAAAAGAACCAATCAGCTATCACCACCCTGTGGAACCTTCCTGGAAGGAGCTCTAGTCCCTCAGATTTTCGTAAGCACAGTGCTAATTAGGTGTATCACTGAGAGAACGAGGTGAGCCCTTCCAGGGGAGGTGGGTGGTTGCATGTGAATCTATGAAGATACCAATACTGGATAACTGCAGTTACAGGTAAGTAACGCATTTCTTATCCAGTATTAGGGTATCTTTCATAGATTCACATGCCTGAATCAGAGTAGTAAGCAATGATAAGCACATTTCGGATGGTACAGCATATACGAATTCACTAGATAATAACATATCAATGTGAAACATAGAAAGTACCAAACTGCAATCAAAGAAAACCATTAAAGAACACAATAAAGAAATGTGCGTATAGAAGCAAGGATGGTGGGATGAAAAGAAGGCTCACCTCTATTGGAATAGATGACGTAGCACAGCCTGTCCCACTGCAGCATCCTTCATGAGTTCCGTATCCAAGCAGTAATGCTTGGTAAATGTATGCGGCGTCTTCCATGTTGCCGCTCTGCAAATGTCTGTGATAGGCACACCTGCAAAGAGTGCCATGGAGGTAGAAACCGCCCTAGTGGAATGGGCTCGAACCTTGGAACGCAAGGGTTGACCCGCTTGCTGGTGACAGAAAGTAATAGCTCCAGAGATCCACCGAGAGATACTTTGTTTAGTAAGTGGAAGACCTTTCCTAGGTCGACTGTAAGCCACAAAGAGTTGGTTGGATTTGCGGAACGACTTTGTCGTGTCAAGGTAGAATTTAAGGCAGCGTTTAAGGTCCAGAGAGTGTAGAGCTCTTTCTGCCGGCGTTGGAGGATTTGGAAAAAAGGTCCGTAAGATTATAGGCTCATTGAGGTGAAAGTCTGACGGGACTTTGGGCACAAACTTAGGATTAGTTCGCAGTATAACCCGGTCATGTTTGAACTGAAGAAAAGGGTCTTGAACTGAAAATGCCTGAAGCTCTTTACTCGCCTTGCAGAGGTAAGGGCTAGAAGGAGTGCCGTCTTCCAAGAAATATATTTAAGATCAGCTCTGTGGATCGGCTCAAAAGGGTGTTTCATAATCTGAGCAAGAACTGTGTTGAGTTGCCAAGTGGGAGGCAGAGATTTGACAGGAGGAAAAGTCCTGAATAGGCCTTTGAGAAATTGTTTAATGAGTCTACTAGACCAAAGAGAAGGACCTGCAGAAGATCTCCTGAAACGGGATATAGCTGCCAGGTGAACTTTAATAGAGGCATGAGCAAGACCTGAAGTCGCCAGATGGAGAAGGTAAGGCAATATTTGTTCTGGAGAAGACGAAAGAGGGTGTATGCTCGCCGACTTACACCAAATGCAGAACCTCTTCCATTTTAAGGAATATGTTTTGTTAGTACTGTCGAGCCAGAACTGCCCTGCAGTCCGGAGGAATGTCTAGGCCATGGAACTCTCGGAACTCAGGAGCCAAGCCGATAATTTGAGAGATGCTGGATCCGGATGTTGGACTTGTTCCCGGTTCATTGTGAGGAGAGAGGGAAACGGTTTCAAAGGGATCGGCGGCTCCAGGGAGAGAAGATGGAGCTCCGTGAACCAATGCTGGCGCGGCCACGCAGGAGCTATCAGGATTAGCGTGCAGGGTTCTGCCTTCAACTTCCTGAGGACCCTGGGAATTAGGGGAATCGGTGGAAAAGCGTATGCAAAGACGTTGAACCATGCGATCGAAAATGCATTCCCTAGAGATCCTCGTTGGGGATGCCAGCTTGCGAAGTTTTGGCATTTGGCGTTCTGCTTGGTAGCAAATAGGTCCAAGAGAGGAGTGCCCCATTGGGAGAATATGCGGTTGAGAGTCCGCTGGTTCAACTCCCATTCGTGACATGTTGTTTGTTGCCTGCTTAGTGAATCGGCCAGTACGTTGTCTGTTCCTGGAACATATTCCGCTCGAAGGGAAATGTTGTGGAGAAGTAGCCAGTTCCAGATCTTTTGAGATTCGTGAGAGAGTGTTAGTGAACGAGTACCTCCCTGCTTGTTCGGGTAGTGCATTGTGGTAGTATTGTCCGTCCGGACAAGCACTAGAGAACCTTTGATCCTGGGAAGGAATGCCAGGAGAGCCAGATAGACAGCTCGCAGCTCGAGGAGGTTTATGTGAAGCTTCCGTTCGGAAGGAGACCACTTTCCGCTGATTCGGAGCTCTTGGAGGAAAGCTCCCCAACCCTCCAGGGACGCATCTGTTGTGTTGATTTGTGGAGAAGCTTGGAGCAAGAAGGGCAGGCCTTGAGAAAGATTCCGTGGACGAGTCCACCACTGCAGAGCAGTGACCATCTGAGGGGTCACCTGAATGACATCGTCGAAGGATCCTTCGGATTGAATCCATTGAGCCGACAGTGCTTCTTGGAGAGGGCGCATGTGGAGGCGACAGTAAGGAACTAGCAGAATACAGGACGACATCATTCCGAGAAGGGATTTGAAGAGGCGTACTGAGAGGGACTTCTTGGCTTTTATGTGGATTGCCAAATGAAGTAGTTTGTTCTGTCGCTCTTGTGACGGGAAAGCTTTCTTCTGGATTGTGTCGAGAGTAGCACCCAGAAAGGATATCCGCTGAGAAGGTTGGAGGCAGACTTGTCCTGATTGAGAGTGAGCCCCAGGCGACTGAAAAGCTGTAGACAGGCGTTGAAAGACCTGGTCGCGCCGTCTAGAGAAGGTGCCTTGATGAGCCAGTCGTCGAGATAGGGAAAGACCTGATGGTGTTGTTGCCTGAGGTATGCAGCCACTGGAGAAAGGCATTTCATAAAAATGCGTGGAGCTGACTTGAGTCCGAAGGGCAGGACACGAAATTGGTAATGTCTGCCTGCCACGGCGAACCTCAGAAACGTTTTGTGATTCCTGTGGATAGGGATATGGAAATAGGCATCTTGAAGATCCAAAGACAACATGTAGTCGTTTGCGTTGAGAAGTTGCAGCACTTCTTGGATGGTAACCATGCGAAACGACTGTTTCTTTAAGAACTTGTTGAGACCTCTCAAGTCTAGGATTGGTCTCCATTTCTTCTCCTTTTTGCGCACCAGGAAAAAACGGGAGTAAAACCCCTTCCCCGTTGACGAAGAGGAACTTTTCTATAGCTCCCTTCTGGAGCATGAGTGAAAGTTCCAGGAGTAAAAGGCGTAGATGTTTGTGAATCATAGGTCGAGGAGGGGTCTGGGGAGGAATTTGAATGAACTCCAGCGAATGTCCAAATTGTATCAGTTGAAGAACCCAACGGTCCGTTGTTATTTGCTTCCAATTGTGTAAGAAATGGGAAATCCTTCCTCCTATTTTGGAGGGTGGAGAGGAAATGGAGACCGGCGGTAGAGAAAAGTCATTGCCGCCGAGCAGCGTCCTTCTGTCGTCCTCCCTTTCCTCGAAAGGAGGTCTTAGCGTAAGATGATTGCTGTTGTTGACGTTGCTGGAATTGTGGCCGATATTGTTGGTTGGAGGAGGAAAAGGAAGACCGATAGTGTTGGTAGTCTCCTCTGGTGGTAGATTGACCTCTACCCCTTGAGCCACGAAAAGGGGGGTTTTTAAATTGAAGGGTACCCAGAGCCCTAGCTGTGTCGGTATCCTTTTTTATGCCCTGAAGAGCTTCATCAATATGCGTGCCAAAAAGAAGCTGACCATCGTAGGGCATGTCCAGAATTTTTGTCTTGACTTCCGGCCGTAAAGAAGTCGCCTTCAGCCAACCTTGGCGTCGTAGTACGGCAGCGCCAGCTAGTTGGCGGAAACCAGTAGAGGCGATATCCATCGCACAATCGATGATCTCGGAAGCCGAACGTTCGCCCTCCAGCAAGATCTTCTCTGCTTCTTCCTTCAAATCGTCCGGCAAGGCCCCCAAGTATGGAGCAATGTCCGCCCACATCTGCCTGTTATAGCGCCCTAATAACGCTAAGGAATTAGACGCACGCACTGTTAATGCAGACATGGAAGAAAAACGTTTCCCAATATTGTCAAGTCTTCTGCCTTCCTTGTCTGGAGGAGCGGACAGCGGAGCAGAAGGGTTTTTAGATTTCCGCTGAGCAGCCTGAGTGATGACGGAATCAGGCTTGGGATGTCCGGTAAGGCAGGCGGGAGCGGTGCCCGGAGCTCTGTATTTTTTGTCTAGTCGAGGTAACACTGGGGGAACCGAAGATGGATTGTGCATTATTTTAACACCCTGATTCCAGATGTAGTCTATAATGGGCTCAGATCTTACAGACTTTTTAAAAGGTTCCTTAAAGCCATAAAGGAAACAATCCTGTTGGAGAGAAGGCATAGGGATCTGGAAACGTTGTGCAGCCCTTTCCAAGACATTATGAAAACCCCCGATATCCTCAGGAGGCGAATCAGCTTGAGTAGGCACCGGGGACGCTGGACACGGGATAACGTAATCATCCCACTCATCATGAGTCGATTGGGAATCATGGAGTACTCCTTCCTCTTGTTGATCATCCTCCTCATCATCCGTGGAAGGTGGAGGTGGTAGCGTGACAGGCACAGACTGTGGAGGTAGAGGTGGAGGTTGTGGCCTTGGCGGCGGAGAGGCAACTGGAGCAGGAGACGTAGCAGAAGTAGGAAATCTCTGTTTGTAGTCAGTAATCAGAAATTGGAGGTCAGAAACCAAAGATGCAGGTAGACAAACCATGGGAGGTTGGGGAGGATGGCTGTCGTCAGGATAGTATGTCTGGTTTTCTGGTTCTTGCTCGTCATAGTCCGAACTCTCTTGGTACTTGACATGAAGTTCAGAAGGACTTGTAGCCGTTCCGAACATACTGCCATCGTCTGAGTCTTCCTCCTCTTCCAAAAGGTGAGTCGGAGGTAATGGCTGGACGTCAACGTGCGTTTTGTTATTTTAAGATGGACATACGCACTTTCTACTTTGGACTCTGGTGTCGTCGGTGTAGTCGTCGACGGTGAAGCACTGACGGACACGATTGAAGGTAACATCGACGAAGCTCCCATCGACGGAGCCGTCGTCGACGGTGTCGTCGACGGTGTCGTCGTCGTCGACGGAGCCCTCGTCGACGGTGTCGTCGTCGTTGACGGAGCCCTCGTCGACGGTGTCGTCGTAGTCGACGGAGCCCTCGTCGACGGTGTCGTCGTCGGAGCCCTCGTCGTCGACGGGGTAGACGTCGACAGAACATTCCTCGTCGGCGATCGTAGCGTCGACGCTGGCTTGGTCGTCGACGATGATTTCTTAATTTTTATCGTCGACGATACAGGTTGAACAGCCGTCGACGATGAAGTCGTCGTCGTCGACGATGCTGAGGACGCCAAAGCGGGAGAGACCGTCGTCGTCGACGTCCCTCCCACAGCTGTAGATGGGGATTTTCTCGTCGTTGAAGCCACCGTCGACGAGGCAGTCGTCGACGAGGTGGAACTAGGCTTTTTAAACCTCCTGTGGAGAAACCCTTGCTGGTAAAGCCTTAAGGTGTGCCTCCGAAGACTTTTTGTGCGTCTTCTTTTGAGGGGGCTGCGACGAAGGTCCTGGAGAAGTAACTCTGGGCCTTTTTTGAGAGGATCTTGAAGATTTGGAGGAGCCCTCACTCTCTTCAGAAGACAAAGCTTGGTCTTTGTCCTTAAGTCTCTGCAGCCAAATTAAAAGGCGTCCCTCTCGGTCTCTGAGGGTCTTTGAAGAAAAGGTACGACATACCTTACAGTCCTTTGAGGAGTGATCCGGGTAAAGACAGTAGAGGCAGTCTTTGTGTTGATCGTCGATATGAAGCCTCTTTTTACCACAGGAAGCACAGGGCCTAAAAAGGCCTTTCTTAGGAGAATATGCCATGAAGATATTGAGAACTTCACACAGAAGGAATGGTGAAGAAAAAATAACTGGAAATCCAGAAACAAGGAAAAACTGAGCAGAGCTCAGTGGAGACTCCCTTAGCACGACGTGCGGTAGAAAATCTGAGGGACTAGAGCTCCTTCCAGGAAGGTTTCACAGGGTGGTGATAGCTGATTGGTTCTTTTCTAGAGTTTGGTCCTTTTTACAAAAGGACATGGATATGTTACTAATGTAAGGCTCTTGGCCTATTACTCTATATGTCTAATGAGACATTACTTTATTTATGTACCGGGGACTCCCATCCCGACGACGGGGAATGATTCAGGCATGTGAATCTATGAAAGATACCCTAATACTGGATAAAGTAGAGTGGTGCAGAGCAGAGCGGTGCAGAGCAGTGCTTAATTTGTAAAATATTAAGTGCCAGGGCTCTGACCAGGAGGCCACTGCAGCTTGCACCACCCATCGCCCTGGTCATTGCTGCCAAAACAACTACTAACCATCTCTCTCGCATGTAAATGCGACAGTTCAGATTATTGTAGGTCACCAAAGCTACAGGAATGGCTGGGGAGGCAGGTATTGGCAATTTTAATGTAAATTGTATTCCTAAACAACCGTTGTTCTGCTCATCTCTAAATTAGATGAGCAGCGCCACCATGTGGTAGACTGTTCTATGCATGGTGTTGACAATTAGGTGCCAGTGCTCGGGTGTTGATAATTAGGTGCCGAGCACCAGAAACAAATTAAGTGCCGGTGCTTAGTACCGGAAAGCCCCGGCTCAAATTAAGCACTGGTGCAGAGTAGAGTACAGTGGCGCAGGGTAGAGTGGCACAGAGTAGAATAGAGTTGCGTAGAGTGCAGTGACAGAGCACAATGGTGCAGAGTGGAGTTGCTTGCAGGGGTGCAGAGTAAAGTGGTGTTGACTGCAGTGGTGTAGAGTGCAGTCTTGCAGAGTGCAGTGGCATAAACTGATACGGAGTAGAGTGGTTCAGAGAGCACTGGCTACACTGGTGCTGAGTAGAATAAAGTGACGTAAGCGCAATGGTGTAGAGTTGCATAGCGTGCAGTGGCATGAGGTGTTGCAGACTGGAGTGCAGTGGTGAAGAGTAGTTGGTGTAGAGTGCACTGGGTTTGAGTGCACTGGGTTTGAGTGCCCTGGGTTTGAGTGCACTGGGTTTGAGTGCACTGGGTTTGAGTGCACTGGGTTTGAGTGCACTGGTTTTGAGTGCACTGGTTTTGAGTGCACTGGTTTTGAGTGCACTGGTTTTGAGTGCACTGGTTTTGAGTGCACTGGTTTTGAGTAGAGTGCACTGGTTTAGAGTTTTTTGGGTAGCGTGCACTGGTTTAGAGTAGAGTGCACTGGTTTAGAGTGCATTTGTTTAGAGTAGAGTGCATTGGTTTAGAGTAGAGTGGCATAGAATGCAGCGGCGTAGAGTAGGGAGTAGATTCTTTCAGAGTACACTGAAGTGGCGTGGAGAGGGGCAGGGTAGAGTGGTAGCATAGAGCACAGTGGCATAGAGTGGTGTACTGTACAGTGAAGTGGCACAGAGTAAAGTAGCGTAGAGTGCAATGGCATAGACTGGACTTGTGTAGAGTGCAGTTGCGAAGATTGCAGTGGTGCATAGTAAAATGGGGTAGAGTGCGCTGGCAGAGTGGTGCAGATTAGAGTAGAGAGGCCTAGAGTGAAGTGGTGTAGAGTGCAGTGTCAGAGTGCAGTGGTGCACAGTAGATTAGAGTGTTGAAGAGAGCATTGGTGTAAAGTGCAGTAGAGCAGCGCAGACTAGAGTGCAGTGGCACAGCGTAGAGTGGTGCAGCGTAGATGGTTTCAGAGTAAAGTGGTGCAGAGTGGAGTGGCATAGAGTACCAGCATAGAGCGCAGTGGTATAGAGTGGTTTACAGTAGAGGTGCATAGAGTGTATAGTGGCACAGAGTGGAGTAGAGTGCAGTGGCATGGAGTGGAGTGGACTGAGTCTTGTAGAGTGCAATTGTGAAGATTGCAGTAGTGCATAGTAGAGTGAGGGTACAGTGCACTGGCATAGAGTAGAACGGTACAGATAAGAATAGGCGTAGAGTGAAGTGGTGTAGAGTGCAGTGGTGGATAGTAGATCAGAGTGGTGAGGAGTGCATTGGCATAAAGTGCAATAGAGTGCAGTGGCATAGAGTGCAGTGGTGCAGAGTAGAGTGGTGTAGAGTTCAGCACCAGAGAGTGCAGTATTGCAGAGTAGAGTTGCAGAGTGCAGTTGTGCAGAGTAAAGTGACAGAGTGCAATGGCGTAGAGTGCTGCAGAGTATAGTAGCATACATGCAGTGGTGCAGAGTAGATTGACAGAGTGCAGTGGCAGTGAGTATTGGTTTTGAGTAAAGTAGTGTAGAGTGCATTGGCGTTAAGTGAAGTGGCGTAGAGTGCAGCGCATATAACAGAGTGGAGTGGCACAGGGTACATTGCAGTGGCGCAGTGGCATAGAGTGCAGTGATGTAGAGTAGATTGTTTCAGAATAGAGTGCAGCGGCATAGAGTACAGGGTCAGAGTGCAGTGGTGCAGAGCAGCTCACAGTGGATTGGTGAAGAGTGCCAAGGCGTAGAGTGGTGCAGGATAAAGTGACGTAGAGTGCAATGGTGTAGAGTGTTGCAGAGTATAGTAGCGTAAAGTGCAGTGGAGCAAAGTGGATTGCCATTCAGTGCAGTGGCGGTGAGTGCAGTGGCATAGAACAGAGTGGAATGGAGCACAGTAGATTGCAGTGGCTTAGAGTGTAATAGCACAGAGTGGCGTAGAGTAGATTGTTTCAGAGTAGAGTGCAGTGGTGCGAATAGATTAGAGTGGCTTATAGCGCTTTGGTGAACGGTGCAGTGGTGGAGAGTGCTGCGTTGCAGAGTAGAGTGGAGTAGAGTGTAGTGGCGCAGAGTGCCGTAGAGTGGTGCAGAGAAGAGTGGCGTAGAGTTTAGTGGCACAGGGTGCAGTGTTGCAGAATAGAGTGGCGTATGCAGGGTAGAGTGCAGTGGCGTGGAGTGTGGCAGAGAGTGGAGTGTGGCAGAGTAGACAGTCGTAGAGTACAGTAATGTGTATAGTAGAGTGGCGTAAAGCGCATTGGCGTGGCACAGAGTAGAGTGGCGTATAGAACAGTGGTGCAGAGTAGAATAGAGTGGCGTAGATTGCAGTGGCATATACTGAAGTGGCGTAAAGTGTTGCAGAGTTGAGTATAGTGGCGTACAGTGGTGCAGAGTAGATTGGCATAGAGTGCAGTGGTGCAGAGTTGAGTGGAGTGGCACCAAGGAGATTGTCTCAGAGTAGAGTGGTGCACGGTAAAGTACAGTGGCATACAGTAGAATGGCACTGAGTGCGAAGTAGATTACAGTGTCAGAGTGGATTGGCAGAGTGCACTGGCAGAGTGGTGTGGTACAGAGTAGAGTGCACTGGCATAGAGTGCAGTGGAATGCAGTGGCGCAGAGTGCAGTGGTGTATAGTAGTGTGGGGTAGAGAGTGCATTGGCATAGAACAGTTGTGTAAAGTAGAGAGGCGTAGAGTGAAGTGGTGTAGAGAGGAGTAGTGCAGAGTAGTGCAGAGTAGCGTATAGTGGTGTGGAGTGGGGGACAGTGAAGGGTGTGGAGTGGGGTAAAGTGAAATATGCATGGTGTGGTAGCGTACTGCCATAACAGACCACACATCTTCAATTGAAATGACCATTACATTTGCACAGACCTACAGTTTTACTGATAAAAGTATACAGCACAAACGATAATGTGTGGAAATGTCATCACCTAGTGCATTGATTTGTTTTGATTTTATTAAAATATTTGTTTCCACTACATTTCAGAATTACCAAACAAAATTGCTTCATTTGTGTTTTTCTTTTTCTGGTATACTCTGAAATATCTGCACAGTTCATTTACAGACATTTGAATTTTGTAGTCTGCTAGAAAAAAAAATAACATTGTACTGCCTTCCTCAACCACGCCCCTACTAGCCAGCATGATTGTCACCAAAATCCTCTCACTTGAAGTCAGAGAAAGAAAAGTAAACACCAAGCTCCCTGGAAGACAAAGCCTGACATTGCCTCGGTCGCTGAATGCACGGCAAATGTGACAAGATGAGAACAAGATTTAAAGGCCTGTTAACAGAAATCCAGTACTGGTGGAAGAATACAGTAAATAGGTTTTGGGCAATGGAAGAGATGAACTCAAGCAGGACAGCATAAAAGAAATACAGCCAGCAAAGCAAGCAAATGTGAGCAGCAAAGCAAGCAAATGTGAGCTGCGAAGCCAATGGTAAACATTCCCAGGGAAGTTTTTAGAATGTCCCTAAGATGTTGTTAGCAAACCAGACAGCTGAGCTATCTAGTAGTCTTCGACCTAAAAACGTAGTCCTTTCATAAGCAGAAATCAGAAAGACTTATCAAAATTGTGCACTAGAGGGCAGTAAAACTATGAATATTCACTAAGAAGCTTCATCCAAAGGGTGCTCAGAGGCCAGTCGCTGGATTTTTTTATAGAGGCCATACGACTAGGTGGGAAGTAATTTTCTAGAGTGCTGCATGCAGTACTTAACTAGTGGAAATATTAAGTGTCAGTGCCCACGTTTGTCTCAGAAGCCCAATGGCGACATTTCTGAATGTCGTGGTTGCCGAAAACCAAGGGTGCGTTCATCTCGATTCCACCTCATGCCTCTTTAATCCACCATTAGACAATCCCAGCCTCTTTTTCTCACCTTTGTTGTTTCTTTTTCATCCCTGCTTTCTTTCTTTGTCACTGTATAGGTCTCTCTCCCTCCTTTTCCTCTTTTTTTGTTTTTTTACACTTTTCCTTTGGATTAAAGGATAAGGTAAAATAAGTCCAGGAGCCCAAAAGTTGGTGGAGCCACCTGCAACCACTGGCTCGAATTAAGGGCTGGCTTGCTATCTATACTGATGTTGTTGGCTAACAAATATATAGGCTGGCACCCCAACAGTAGTAGTAGTAGTTCCTTTTATATCTTTAGATTAGTTGCACAAAGTTTTGTGCAGTTTTTATTTCATGACCTTTCCCTGAACTCATTCCTCCCTCTTGAAATCAGTTGCTAGATGATTCCCCCCAACCAAGGTATGTCTCAAAAGTAACCCAGAAGCCCAATAATTGACTGCCATCTTGTACAGTGGTCAGCAGCCTCTTCTGGTCCTGAAACGTCTTCAGTCTCCTGCACTTCTGAAAGAAAAATGCACCATCAGGCAGGCAATAGTACCCAGCACAGTAGGTCCAAATATCCCTGAAACACAAGTCAGTAAACTGACTCTCCCAATCCTAGGAATCAGGTCATGAAAAGCAGAGGTAAAAACAACTCTTCTAGAGTACTTATGTAGATGGATAGGATTGTTCTAGCACAGCAGGCAAGGAGATTTCCGCCACTCAGAGTGGTTCCAGTGGGCCAAGCAAAGTTTTTAAAAGGGGCACTAGCATGCCATTGGTAGGTGACAAACTACCTACATCCACTAGTGTAATTTAATTCCTGATCTACGAGGCACCAAGCATTTACCAAGAACCCTTTCCAAAGCTAAGAAGGAAAAATACAGCTTTGAAGCTAAGGCACTTTCTCCCCTTCAGCTTCACCCACCACTATCAAGTTCAGCCCAGTCCAATTCAAGAAAGAAAACAAAAAAGTGGTTGTTGCAATGCTTGAATTTATCTCCGCCACTGAACTCATGGCTGCATTCTGGTCTATTGTTGATTTGTCCACCATGCCACCTAAGACTGGAATCTGCCATGTGCAAATCTGCCTAGGCCCTCCTTCAATAGGAACAGTCCAGCCTGAACTGCCAGGAAAGGTCCCCTGTCAACTGAAACACAAGAAAACCCAGACCGGTTTCAACCTATTTGGGCCTCGTCAACAGGGTGAAGCTTGGTTCAAAGTGGACCTGATTCAGTACTGAATTGCATAAGGTGGGCCTCTTTCTATACTGGAACGATGAGGCAAAAAACGATGTAACTTGCATGTGGCCTGAGTGATCACCAGTGGCCAAGATTAATTCAAGCATTTCATCAATCATTTTGTTATTGGTTGCAGTTGAAACCCTAAGTGTGATGGGTATGCTCAGACGTGGGTCATATGCGCACTGTGCTACATGACTCAAGCAGCACCCCACTGCTGAGCCCAAATAGGTCGAAACTGGTCTAGAGTTGCTTGTGTTCCCTTCTGGAGAAGGCCTTGTCTGGCAGTTTGGGATGGACTGTTCCCATGAGAAGCAGGGTCAGTGCAGATCTACATATGGTGGGCATCTGTCGAGTGGTACAGTGGGTGAAAAACAATTGAGTGGAATGAAGCCTGATTGATTGCCAGTTGCTGAGATGAATTTAAGCATTCAATCAACTACTTTGTTCTTTGCTGCAGGCCAAATCTACGGCCCTCCTCTTGAAAGAAGCTAGATGAGAAAAGGGGTAAATAGTCAGGCCAAGAGCTTAGGTCAACCTCCTCCTTTCTCTGGTTATGGTGTGCGCTGATTTGAAGCTTGGGCCTGTCAGATGGCATTAGCAGTGTTTTTAAGAGGTGTGAAATCCTTCAGTCACATAAGTGAATTTCAATAATTTGTCTGAAATTGGCTAAGGCAAACTAAATTCAAAGTCTCATAAAAGCAAAACTAATATGGTTATGCCAGACCAGATTAGGCAAGCACAAAATAGCCCATAACAAAATATCATCAAGGTAAGAATATATAGATAAGTATTGATTTTCTATTCTTAACTTTTCGTCTAAGTGTCTTGAAGAGATATATGAGATATGTTACTTACTCCATAGACATCTGTTCGTGGCATGTAGTGCTGTAGATTCACATGCTGTGCATACTAATGCCATCTAATGTTGGGCTTGGACGTGTACAACGTGTTTTTTGTTTGTATAAAGTCTTTCGAGTCATGAGATATAGGGACTCCTCCATTATGCAGTGTATAGTATGCACATCAGCTCCATAGTTAGATTGTTTTCCTGCTCAGCGGGTGTAGGATAGAGAGTGAAGAGAAGCATAGGTTGTTCATGTCATAAGACGAAATAAAAATGGAAGTAAGGTATCTGCAACAACCCAGGGCTTCTGGGGAGGAGGGTGGCACATGTGAATCTACAGCACTACATGCCACAAACTGATGTCTACAGGGTAAATAACATTCCATTCATGGCATGTGTATCTGTAGATACACATGCTGTGCGTAGACCAGAAAGCAGTTTCCCCTAGAAGGTTGTGGTTAGCCAGGGGATGTTGCAGGACACTGAAAAAGTGTACGTAGAACAGTTTATCACACCAGGGATTGCTGTTTTGCAAGTACGTCCACACAGTAGTGTTTAGTAAAAGTGTGTGCTGTGGACCAAGTAGCAGCCTTACAAATATCCGCAATTGGAATATTGCCTAAAAAAATCCTTTGAAGCTGCTTTTTTCCCAGTAGAGTGTGGCTGTGGAGGTGCTATGAGCTGCCTTTTAGATATGGCATAGCATGTTTGCATACATTTGACTAGCAAGCGAACAATTACCTGCTTTGAAATAGCAGTTCCTCTAGAAGGTTTAGAGAAGGCTACAAATAACTGTTGAGTTCTAAGAAATGTTTGTGACCTATCTATATAGTACATAAGGGCTCTTTTAACATCTAGTGTATGAAGCGCCCGTTCTGCTACTGTGGTTGGATGAGGAAAGAAAACGTGTAATTTTATAGTTTGGTTGAGGTCAAAAGAAGATATCACCTTAGGTACGAACTTTGGGTTGGTTTGAAGAACTACCTTATCAGAATGTACTTTGAAAAAAGGTTCTTCTAGGGTGAACGCTTGATTCTCACTTACACATGAAAGGGAGGTGATAGCTACTAAGAAGGCTACTTACAGAAATTGCAACGAACAAGAATGAAGAGGCTCAAAACGGCGCCCCATTAATCTTATGAGAACTATATTCAGATTCCAGGATGATATTGGCGGTAGTCTGGGAGGTATGACTCTTTTCAAACCTTCCATGAAAGCTTTGATTACAGGGATCCTTGTAGAGGGAGGAGTGCTCCCTGTTCTGTAGGTATGCTACCACTGCTGCCAAATGTAAGCAAATAGATTTGTAAGGTAGTCTGAGCGTTGCAAGTTAAAAAGGTAGCAGACAATGTCCTGTACTTGTGGCTTTAGAGGATTGATCTGTTTAGGAAGACAGTAGTGTACGAATCTCTTCCACTTAGCTGCATAACAAGCCCTAGTGGTGGGGCAATGGGATTCCCGGAGTATATCCATGCACTCAGGAAGTAAATTAAGGTACCCAAATTCTAGGATTTCAGGAGCCAAATCGCTAGGTTAAGTTGCTTTGGATTGGCCTGCATTAGAATTCCCTGATGTTGTGTGAAAAGGTCCAGCTTGTTGGGGAGCTTCTGATGTGGAACTAGAGAGAGCTCGAGGAGGGAAGTGAACCAGGGTTGTCTAGCACATGTGGCAGCAACTAGAATTAGTGTGAGGGAGATTAGCTGTCGGCCCTGCCAAGTGTCACACATCAAGGGCCAGAGTAACGCATATTAAGGTGCATTTACGCATCACCACATACACCGTGATTTGTCACGCAAATCAGATGAGCTCAGAGCAGCATCTAACATAGCGTGGTTTTAAATGGCCCTCTCCCGAGTCCGTTGTACAGATGAGGAGCGTGTTCCCCGCCCTTTACATTGTCTGCACCAAACAAGAGGTGCCTGTGAGCTGTGACTTGACTGGCTATGGAGAACTGAGCCCCGCCCCAACCCCCCCAGATCCCTCCTAGTACCACTACTGATGAATATGGCCCCATCCTGATCTGCTGGTAGTGGATTGATGGAATCAGCTGCCAGTCACTGCAATCACCTGAAAGGTTCAGGTTCTTTTGCTGCTTCCCAGACACTTTCACTTTTCTTGTGATTTCCTTGGCACGAGGGAAGGAAGGAGAACACCGCACCTGTGCCTAGCGAAAAGCTAGGAAGAGCCTAGCGGAGAGGAGGAAAAAACGGCAGTAAAGGGAGAGCCAGGAAATGATGGCAGATCGGTGAGAAAGCTAGAGGGAAAAGCAGGCGAAGAGGGGGTTCTTGCTTTTGAGGGTAGAGAGTTGGTTCTTTAGTAGTCCACATAGTCCTGCATTTCCCAATTGAGATATTCAAATGGCTTGCGCCCGTACCGGGTCATTCTCATGCACCTGAATATTGGCTTCTCAGCGCAATAAATATGTCCCCAGGGAACTGATGTATAGCAGGCATGATATGAAATAACTGGTTTATGTGCAGAGTGGCGGCTGCTTTCTGCGCAGACATACAATTCCACAAAATTGATTTTACTGCATTTGATTTTTGAGTACGGATTTGGCCAAGAACAGGTGCTGTGGGAGAGTGGATAGTGAAAGACATGAGACGATGGCATGAGAGGGATGTTCAAGAGAGAGCAGAAGCTACAGATGAGGACATACAATGTGGCAGAAGGCTGTAAGGATAGAGAATTAAAAGCGGGAAGCTTGAGCAAAAGAGCTGAGAGGAAAAGGGGAACACAGAGAAATGAGGGAGGGGAGGAAAAAGAGGAGGGTGGAAAGGGGACTAAGCAGGCACGAGTGGAAGGAAGTGCAGGAGGAAGGAATGGGCGAAAGTGAATTTAGTGAGGCAGGCAATTGCAGATTCATTTAGAGTTCACCTCAAAACCATTTTCAGGCATTGAAGCACTACAGTGGTCATGCTTTGTGCTCCCTGGTGCTTCCCAAAGAAATAAGAGCTGCAAGACAAGGTGCAATTCTTGAGCGATTAATAGTAAAATGTGTATGTAAACTTTAAAGCATGGGTCGATACTTTGAGCACAGATATTGTGCCAGATTTAAAATCATTCTCTGGAGAGTCCACTGCAGTGGCTTCACTATGCAAAGCCTGTCCAAGTGGTATCTTTAATTTATTGTGTTCCAATAAGTACGCATGCCATGGCAGATACTAAGATTGTTTCACATTGGTTTTTCTAATGATGGTTTACTGGTTACGTAATCTCTGAAAAAGGTGTCTCCCACTTGAGTTTAGGTCCACTATTTATGTCGATGTTGAGTCTTAATCTTGCAGGAGTGTAACATTAGTGTTATTTAATCTCGTGACTGCTGGACCAATGACTTGCATACTACTATGGGCCAGGTATGCACGTTACTGCAATGAGCCAGGCATGTGTGTATTGTGAGGGACCAATGATGCATGTACTGCATGCAGCCGCTGAAAGAAATATGTTAGCCACTGAAGCAGGTCTTGAATGGGGACAGTGATGCAGTAGGTCCTGGATCAATGTTGGTCATTTCCTGAGGCAACAGATGTACTGCTGTGATTACTGAGTCACATAATACACGCTATGATTCTTGGCAGCCCAAATAAGAACCGGGCTGGGCAGCTGAGTTCCAAACTCGTCCAAATAGTAGTGCTGCACAGAACAAAAGCTGATTATTGCATTCATAACCCCTTCGCTGCTAGGCCTTTTCCCCCCCTGTGCTAAGCCTTTTTTTTGGCTATTTGGGGTAGTTCGCGCTTAGGCCCCTGTAACTTTTTGACCACATAAGGTATTCACGCCAAATTTGAGTCCTTTTTTTCCAACATCATGGGGATTCTAAAGGTACCCAGGGTTTGTGGATTCCCCTGGAGGGGACCCAGAAATTAGCCAAAATACAGCTAAATATTTTTTTTTTTTTGACAAATGGGAAAAAAGGGCTACAGATGAAAGCGTCTGGTTTTTCCCCTGCAAATGGTATCAAAAAGGGGTTGTGGTGCTGAAATCACCATCTTCCCAGCTTTCAGGGACAAGCAGACTTGTCAGAAAACCAAAATATTTTACAGAGTTTTGGCATTTTTCTGGGACATAGCCTATTTTTGCGCTTTCAACCTCGTTCCAGTTAATGGTAGAAATGGGTATGAAAGCAATAATGGATCCTGGAAAGCTATACATTTTAGAAAAGTAGACAAAATTCTGAATTCAGCAAGAGGTCATTTGTGTGGATCCTTCAAGGTTTCTTTATAGAAACTAACCATTGAATATAGGAAAAATTGAAAATTAGTTGAAAAAAACAGTCATTTGTGTCAACATTTTCACCTGTAACTTCTTCTAATTATGACAGCTGTTTGAAAGCAATATACCGTTACATCGTCTGGACCTTTCTGGTTGTGGGGATATATAGGACTTGTAGGTTCACCAAGAACCCGACGAACCCAGAGCCAATAACTGAGCAGCGTCTTGCAATGGTTTTTTATTATATACCGGGTATATAGCAATTCATTTGCGAAAATATATACATGGAAAAATCGGTATGAGAGACACCTATGTATTTCTGAAATTGGAACAAAATATAGAGTTTAGAAACAGTAGATATTTGCACATTTCCGAAATTGTGAGTACCCATACTAGCATGAGAATTATAGGTCATTTTTCAAAATGACTTCTTTTTACACATTGTCTTTCATTTGGAAGGCAGAAATGCATCGAAAGTCAATAGGTAATAACAGTTGCTCTACAATTCTGTGTTACCCTAAGTCTCCCGATAAAAATGGTACCTCACTTGTGTGGGTAGGCCTCGTGCCAGACAGGAAACGGCTCAAAACGCAACGTGGACACACTTTATTTTTACAGTGAAAACTGACCCTTTTTTTGCAAAGTGCCTAGCTGTAGATTTTGAACCCTAGCTCTGCCGGCACCTAGGGAAACCTAGCAAACCTATACATTTTTAAAAACTAGACACCCAGGGGACTCCAGGATGGGGTGACTTGTCTGGCTCTCACCAGGTTCTATTACCCAGAATCCCTTGCAAACCTAAATATTTGTCCAAAAAAACCACATTTTCTTCACAATTCTGTGTTGGAAAGTTCTGCGTGGATCCACAAAATTCCACCCACCCCGTGTTCCCCAAAGTCTTCCGAGAAAAATGGTACCTCACTTGTGTGGGTAGGCCTACTGCCCCAGACAGGAAACGGCCCAAAACGCAACGTGGACACACCACATTTTCACAGTGAAAACTGACCCTTTTTTTGCAAAGTGCCTAGCTGTAGATTTTGAACGCTAGCTCTGCCGGCACATAGGGAAACCTAGCAAACCTATACATTTTTGAAAACTAGACACCCAGGGGAATCTAGGATGGGGTGACTTGTCTGGCTCTCACCAGGTTCTGTTACCCAGAATCCCTTGAAAACCTCAAAATTTGTTAAAAAAAAAACACATTTTCCTCACATTTCTGTGGTGGAAAGTTCTGGAATCTGTGTGGATCCACAAATTTCCTACTACTCAGCGTTCCTCCAGGTCTTCCGATAAAAATGGTACCTCACAGGTGTGGGTAGGCATAGTGGCTGCAACAGGAAATGGCCCAAATCGTACTGTGGAGACTTCAAAATTACCTATAACAAAACTACCTAGTTTTGGGGGGGGCACCTGGTTTTTTGGCCCCGGGCTCACCGCCATCTAGGGAAACTTACCAAACCCACACATTTCTGAAAACTAGACACCCGGGGGAGTCCAACGAGGTATGTCTTGCGTGGATCCCCCAACGTTTCCCTACCCAGAATCCTCTGCAAACATCATATTTAGCTGAAAAAAAAACACATTTTCCACATATTTTTGCGTGGAATCACTGTGCCGTCACAAATGTCCTACCCCACAACATTCTCCTTGGTGTCCCAAGTAAAATGATACCTCACTTGTGTGGGTGTCCAATGCAGATTTGGCTAAAAACGCATTTTTTTTAAAAAATGTAGCGCTTAGAATTGTCAGTGCTATACCCTAAAACCCTATGTTTTGGGCTCTTCCCGGTCACAGGCCCTTGCCCTACCCACACAAGTGAAGTATCATTTTACTCGGGAGACTGAGAGGAACGCTGTGGGGTAGGATATTTGTGCCGGCACGGTGATTCCACCCAAAAATGTGTAAAATGTGTTTTTTTCAGCTAAATTTGAGTTTTGCAGGGCATTCTGGGTAGGGAAACAATGGGGGATCTACGCAAGCCATACCTCGCTGGACTCCCCCGGGTGTCTAGTTTTCAGAAATGTGTGGGTTTGGTAGTTTCCCAAGATAGCAGCCGAGCCCGGGGCCAAAAACCCAGGTGACCCCCCTTGCAAAACCAGGTTGTTTTGTGATACGTGATTTTGATGTCTGCTCAAAACGTTTGGGCCCTTGCCTGTCGCGGGTACTTGACCCACCCACGCGAGTGAGGTATCATTTTTATCGGGAGACCTCGGGGAACGCTGGGTGGTAGGAAATGTGTGGATCCACGTAGATTCCAGAACTTTCCCAGACGGAAATGTGAGAAAAAAGTGATTTTTTCAGCTAAATGAGGTTTGCAGGGGATTCTGGGTACCTCGCTGGACTCCCCAGGGTGTCTAGTTTTCAGAAATGTGTGGGTTTGGTAGGTTTTGTAGGGACCCCCCTTGCAAAACCAGGTTGTTTGATAGGTAATTTGCCTGTCGCGGGTACTTGACCCACCTACACAAGTGAGGTACCATTTTTCTCGGAAGACTTTGGGGAATGCGGGGTGGGTGGAATTTTGTGGATCCATGCAGATTCCAGAACTTTCCATCACATAAATGTGAGGAAAATACGTTTTTTTTTTTTTTTACAAAGTTTGAGGTTTGCAAGGGATTCTGGGTAACAGAACCTGGTGAGAGCCAGACAAGTCACCCCATGCTGGATTCCCCTTGGTGTCTAGTTTAAAAAAATGTACAGGTTTGCTAGGTTTCCCTATGTGCCAGCTACGCTAGGGCCCAAAATCGACAGGTAGGCACATTGCTAAAAAAAAGTCGGTGCCTAGTGGGCTTTCTGCCACCCTGGGGGGGGAATCGGGGGCGGGGGGTTTGCCCCGATATGCCCCCAAGGGGGGGCAGAAAGACTGTGGCTATTGTTTGTGGGGGTGGGGGCATTGGTATGCCCATTCTGGGCAGCCCCCATCCCAACGCATAAAAAAAGCCAGCATAATCACTGGCACCTAGTGTGAGAAGATTGGCCTGGCATATGCTGTCCACTAGTTATAGTGGGCACCTTGCACCAGTCCAAATGACCCTTATTGATGATAGGTTTAAAAAGACATCCTTTATTGAAAGCTATCCTAGTGGTAGCTATGGAGAGCAGCCTTCAGGCTAAGTCTTGAAGGAGTGTAAAGCAGCTTGGTTTACCAGATTATAACCTCTTGAATGACCAAATGAAAGGAGAACCACACAAGATATATATAAAATATATGTATTTATTTCTAAACACTCACTACTAATCTCTTTATGAGATTAGAGTCCAAGATACACAATATCACAGTATTAAAACGACAGTAAATAGCACAATATACAATGGGCCCCGAGGGGGGCCAAACCATATATTAAGAAAGTGGTATAAGAACCACGACTTGACTAGACAGTGCCTAGAGCACGTAGAATCGCTGGGACCCCAAGGAACCACCCAAGGTAGTGACACAGGAGAACCACGGAGGACGTGTGCAGTGTGAGAACACAGCCGCGAGCGCCGTAGGATTCTATGAGGAAAGTCGCGGTTGGAATTTTAAAGCAAAAGGACACTTAGGAGAGGACTTTGAGCAAACCCCTTTAGACTTAAGGGGTTCTAGGGCCAACACCCACGGGAGCACTGTAGTACTCTAGTTACCTCACCCAGGGAAGCCGGGTGCATAGGTGTCAAAGGGTGTCGGGAATCGTCGTTGATTTCAATGGCGATCTGCTGCAAAGTGCTGCTGCCGTGAAGGAGAAAAGTGTCCGGTGTGATCCAAACCTGGATCGAAGATGTGAAGAATCTGAAAGCAGAGGGGACAGAGTCTGGGTCACTAGCCAGTGACCAGGAGCGGAGCAATCGAATGCCCACCGATGTCGGGTGTTTCAGGTGCGAAGAGGTGAAGCTTGACTCTGCAGCCACGGGGTCCCGGAGAAGTCAAGGACGACCAGGAGCCGGATTCGAGCTGTCCCACGAAGGATGTCGAATGCTGGGGTGTCGGTGCTCGGATTGAACACAACAACCCTTGGCAACAGCAACCCACGCAGGAAGAGAAAAGATGCTTCTGTGAGGACCAGCAAGGTCCTGGGGACTCCCCAAGCGATGGAGAGTCAGGGCACGTCTGGAGCAACCAGGGAAGCCCAATTAAAGTTAGAGTTGCCTTCTTGGGGACCCACAGGTCAACGGACTAGGGATCGCGAAGGGACCTCGAGAGGAATCACAAAATGGTAGCCCACGGAACACTCGAGTGTAGGCCAGCAATCTTTGGTGTGATCACTGCTCGGGGTCAGGGCTACAAGTAACCCAAAGCTCAGCCTCAGGGGTCGCCGGAAAGCTGATGCTTCTGCAAATGGACGCGGTGCCCAGGGGTTCGGGTTGCACGGTCACCACGAGGGATACGGGCCTCAGACGTGCTGTGGGCACAGATCGACCTCTAAGACCTCGGAAAACCCACCTCCTGTGTGGCAATATTCTTCGGAGTCCGTCGGAGCTTTGGAGATGCCAACCGGTCAGTTGCGTTAAAGGTGCCTGCCTTGCAGGGGAGTAACTCCTTTTCTCCAAGGGAGATTCTTCAGTCATCCAGCGTAGTGTAGATCGTCAAAGTACTTGGTTTCTGTGTCAGAGTTTAGTCCAGGTGTAATCAAAAGTCCTGTAGTGAGGGGTTCCTACTTTATACCCAAGGAAGGGGTGGGACAAACTCTGGGGACCCACCTATGGGAGGGTCAGGAAAGAGGGGTGGCTACACCCATTTCCTTTGTCCAGTTTCGTGCCAGAGCAGGGGCTGGTAGCCCCTGCAACCGGTTTGAGCTGGACTATGCACAGGGACACCAAGTGTGCCCCCAGTGCAGACTTCAAAGCACTCTTGGAGTGCACCCACCCAGCCCCAATACACTAAAGCCTGTCTGGGAGGTGGTCACACCTCCCTGTGACAGGAAACCTATTGTCCAGGCCTCCCCTGCCGGAGTTTCGTCCAGCAGCAGGAGGACAGACTCGTGTGTGGCTGCAGTATCCATTTTGTGATGCCAGGGTTCTGTTAAGCAGGTACCGGGTGTACCGGTGGTGCCATGTTTCTCCCTCTAGTAGGGTGGAATCATACCTCCCACCCCAGTTACTGGGGTGGGAGGTATGACACCAAACACAACATGTTTCCATGCATCCATTCTCAAGTTAGCATTTACCGCGAGGTTATAATGCACTTAAGAGTATATGGTTGGCTGCATCACAAACAACCCCGGAATGAAGATTCCGAAAGCTGCAGAGGGGCTCTGCTCATGAATGGGCACCCTCTCACGAGAAACCCAGCACCCTGCCTTCAGGATTGTTAAGGCCTGCCATAGGGGTGACTGATAGGTTTACATGTGCAGTGATATGGAGAGATATAGGGAACCTATATCTCAGTAAGGGGTGCATACACCACCTTACACAGGCTGCTGTAGCAGACCTGTTGTGTCATTTTGGATGGCCTCTCAGGGGTGGCATAATACATGCTTCAGCCCCTGGGAGGCCTCTGGGGTACCTAAGCCCTGGGTACATAGTATACCGTATACTAGGGACTTATAAGGGTACCCCAGAATCCAATCTGGGGTGTACCTAAAGTACATGCAATCAATTTAAGGGGAAAGCAGATAGGCTGGGGTCCTGAATAGCAGGATCCCAGCCAAACTAAGTTGAAAACCAGCAAAACACCAGGAAAAAAGTGGGGGCAACCATGCAGTTAGATTCCACCTTCCTACACCTAGTGGGCTTTCTCCCCCCCAAGGGGCAGATCAGGGGCCACTGCCCCCATCTCCCCCCCATGGGGGGCAGAAAGACTTAATTTTGCCAATTTTATATTGGGGGAGCGAAGGCCCTTGCCCAAGTGGCCGCTCCCCCCTCCCTGGTGTCTAGTGGGTGGATCCCTGCTTGGGGATCACCCTCCTGGGGCGATCCCCAAGCAGGGATCCACTGGGGAGGGGTACCATTGGAAAGGGGAGATTCTCCCCTTTCCAATGATACCTCTCCCGTCTTTCTACGTGCTCAGGGGGCTGAGATAGCCCCCTGAGCACGTAGAAAGTGAAACTGAAATGAGCCTAAAGGCAGTTTCGGTTTCTGTGAAATTTCACAGAAACGCGGGGGGGCCTCCGGAGCTGGGGAAGCTCTTCCCCAGCTCCCGAGGCTTTGGGGAAGTAAAAGAAATCCCTCTGGTGCCTGCACCAGAGGGATTTCTTCAGCAATGGCGTCGGACGCGCGGGAGCCGTCCGACGCATATGAGAACTTATGCGTCGGACGGCTCCCGCGCATGGAAGGAGTTAATAAACATGAGCAGTAAGAGCACAGCAGCTAGCTCCCAATAAATCACAATTGCAGAAGCCCTACTCTTCCCCCCAACCCCTTACTTTCCAACCACGTTTGCTATTAGGTGTGCCTTAAATTGAAGTTTTGGAATACATTTACACAACCAGACGTGTTACAGACCTTCGGTGAGTTGATGTTTTTAAGTCAAGAGCCCATATGAAAAGCAAAACTGCAAGTCCCAGAATGCATGTTCAAGCTATTGGCTAAAAAACATAGCTTAAAATGAAAATATCACAAATGATGGGTACTTGGCTCTTGAGGCGCCATTACTGTCCTGGGTGTATTTTTGCTAATGGGGAATTGAGGTGTAGAATGTCAGTGTAGTGAACCATCTTTGCGTTATGTTCACCCCATGTAATTCGGGTCTGTTGGGAACCATCTGCCATTAATGCTAGTGCAGTAAGCATATCTGACTTTTATATCCTGGGCCAAGCCAAGGATCACTTTCCATCGTTAGTATTCTGAGTAAGAGAGACACAACGGAAGCAGGTTAGAATTGATGAATAAGCTGCTCAACTGTGGCACAGTTGTTTCTGGACTATTAAACTGCACAAAATGGGGTAATTTCTGAAACATCTCACTACATGCCTATTACCGCTATTTTGTGCTTGCAGTATAGTGCCACTCAAAATGTCACACATATGACATTGAAATGTTGCACATAAACAACCTGACAACTATGTGCCGCAGTTTCCTGACCACGTAGGCAAATATCTCTGACCAGTTCATCCATAGTGCATTTCGCTTGGACTAAGGGGTTGGGAATCTGGAGGTGAAGCTTGGGTATTTTGCGTTTTTGGGTTTACGTACAGGTCTATGTTGGGAAACCCCCACATTTGGAAGTATGGGAGTAGGACTTGAAGGTAAGGTTCCCACTCGTGGACTTGCTGCGGCATCCTGCTGGGCCGGTCTGCAAAGTCGTTATCTACTTTGTTATGTTATTTTGTTGTTATCTACTTCCAGTAGATGCTCTGCTAAAAGGTGGACTTTGTGGTTTATCGCCCATCTCCAAATTATCTCTGCTAATGTGGACAGCAGGGGCGAGTGTGTACCCCACTATTTCTGAAGGTAGTACATGAGCTCATATTGTCTGTCTGTTTTGATTAGGACTGTTTTGTGATGAATGTGGCAGAAAAAAACGCCTTGAGTGCTAGTTGAATCGCTAACAACTCCAGGTAGTTTATGTGCGATGTTTCCTGTAGGGGAGTCCACACACCTTGAACAATCATGATTTGTATGTGTGCTCCCCATCCCACGAGTGTTGCATCTGTGGTAATGGTCACCTGCGGAATAGTGTCTATAAAAGGTCTGACCTGTTGCAAATCTGGTCTGTTCCACCACTTCAGAGAGTGATATGCACTGGCCTTTAGCAACACTAGATCCTCCCAGTGACACTCTGCTTGTGACCACCGCTCCACTAAGCACTCGGAGTCGATGCATGTGAAGCCTGGCGTGCGGTATAATGGCGATGAAAGATGCCATCATCCCTAAGAAGCGCATGACTGTGCAAACTGTTATTTGACAATTTAGCTGAAAAACAGGCGGCAGAGACTAAAATACTTGGATTCGAGCAGGACTGGGATAGGCTTTCCCTGTCCCTGAGTTTAGGATTGCCCCTAGAAAGGGTTGAATTTGTAATGGCTGTAGATGAGATTTTCCCAGGTTTATGGTAAAGCCCAGTTTATGAAGTAGCTCCAACGTTCTCTGTGGATGAGCAAGAAATTGTTGTTTGCTTGTGCTCTTTATCAGCCAATCAACTAGGTAAGGAAGACGTGGACACAGACCACAGCCAAATATTCTGTGAAGACACTAGGTGTGGTGGTGACCCCAGAGGGTAGAACTTTGAATTGATTATGTTGGCCACTTAGCACAAACCTGAGGTAACACTGATGTGCTGGGTGGATTGTATGTGAAAGTAGGCATCCTTTAAATCCAGGGTGGTCATGATGTCCCCTTGTCTTAGGAGCGGTATGAAATCTTACCATCAGCATAACCATGTGGAAATGCTCTGATTTGATGTAGTTGTTGAGGCCGCAGGTCTGGGATGGACCTGAGATAACCATCCTTTTTGGAATGAGAAAATACAGTGAGTACGCCCCCTTGTTTTTGTGGTGAAGTGGCACTGGTTCTAGGACTCCTTTTTGTAATAAAGCATTTACTTCCTCTTTGAGAAGGTACAGATGTTGCGGGGAGAGGGAGTGTGTTCGTGGTGGCATGTTTGGCAGCGTTGCAGTGAGTTCCATGCAATACCCGTGCTCCACAGTATCTAGGACCCATTGATCGGAAGTCGGGCAACCCTCCTAATAAGGATGCTTGAGTTAACAACTCATGCAGCAGTGTCCGCCGCATGAAGGGCACACCTAAAGAGCCCAACGGAATTGACAGTTCACCAGTGGGTTGCAGACTGTGAGACTGTGCTGCAACTCTTTTCCCTGCTGCCTCATATTTTTTGCATTCCTTAGTCGGGGGGAGGGGCAATTTTTATGGTTTTGTGTGTGTAAAATCTGAATCTAATTATAACGTCTCTGTAACCTTTGTTTTTTTCAGTGAATTTCGAGGGCTTTAACATAAAGTAATATTTAATTACATATGTTAATCCAACTGCCGCCGTGCACCGCCTGTGGTCACACCCCCGCCACTTGCAGCCAACCCCACGCCGCGCATGGCCTTTGCCGTGCGAAGCAGGGGGTTGGTCACAAGTCCTAGCCTTTGGCCAGGCCCTGTGGCCAACCCTACAAAGGAACCCAACACGGAAGGGAGCACACAGCCCCCCCCCCTGCACTGATTTCGGCGCTGGGACCCCATTTCTTAGGGCCTGGCACATTTTGTAGGGGAGGTGGCACTTGTCCCCCTCCCCGGGTGTTTTTGGCCCCGTGGACCCCCATCTCTTGGGGCCCAGCCATATTGTATACAGGGGAGGGGGCATGCAACCGCCCGCCCCCTCCCACATCCCGGGCCAGTATCGGCCCCAGGGACCCTATCCCCCGGGGCCCAGCCAATGATTAAGGGAGGGGCACACAGCCCCCTCCCCAGCCCAATTTCAGCCCCAGGGACCACATTTCCCGGGGCCCGGCCAATAATTAATGGAGGAAGGTGGTCGTGCAGCCCCCCTCCCCGTGCCAATTTCTGCCCTGGGACTCCCAGCCCCTGGGGCCTGGCCAATAAAGGGTGGGTGCCCTGATGCCCAGACAGGGCACCCACCATCTCCTTGTTGAGGGGAGCCCAAAGGCCCTGGCGGCCAAGTCGGCTACCCGCCTCCAACGGGGCCCGACACTGCTCCTGCCTGCAGGGAGGATCTAAAATTGCGACTCCCTGCAGGTGGGAGCAATATTTTTATCGGTTTCCCTGCCAGCTTCAGTGCGGGCACGGAAACAAACGAAAAGCCCACTCCCAGCTGGCCGGAGCATTTTTAAAGCTCCCACCAGCTGGCGGCAGACTTAGCGTTGGCTCTCGCTTGTCGGAAGCTTTGAAATTGCTCCTGCCAAGTGAGAGCAAACACATGTTTCCGTGCCCGCGTGGGCAAGGAAACTGCTATGTCCCCGGGGGTGGGCACCCCGGGACATACCAGGAGCCAGCCCTGGGCAGGGACGGACTGGCTGTAGCGGGCACCAGGCGCTTCCCCGATGGGCCACCAGGGTAGGGGCCGGTTTTAGACCCCTTGGGGCAGTTTTTGTTACAGAGGGCTGCCAATCAGATCTCACCTTAAGATCTGTCGGAGCATCCGAGGCTGCACATCCCTAGATATACATAAATCTTTTTTCTTTAATACCGCCAAAACTACTGAATGGAGTTACACCAAATTACAAAAAGTACTCTTTTCGGACCATGATCTAGTTTTCTACCAAATTTGGTGTAATTCCGTTCAGCTGTTCGGGCTGTAGTCGTGTTGAAAATCCCTATGGGAAATTGCATGGGGAAAATGAGTTTTGAGACCCCACCCCTTTTTCTCGGCCCCCGCTTGACAAATCACCCCGAAACTTTCTGTACAGCAGCTGAAGTGAGTGGCAAACTAGTTTTGAAAATTGTGAAGATTCGTCAAACGGCACCAATGTTATTAGCAAAACAAAAAAAGCTTTTCCTGTGGAAACTAGGTCACAACTATAACTACCTTCTGGCGACCGCGTTAACCATGATGTCTTTAACTTTAAATGACATGTTTCTTTTTTAACTAACCTTAAATATAGCTATATTAAATATAATGCTACATTGAATCTTAATTGTACAAACCACTTACCCATGAACACACTTTTCGTGAAAAGTGCAAAATGAGGAATACCAGGAACTCTTCAGAGCCCTGGTTAAGCTCTAGCCAAACCATATCTCTAGGCCCAGTGCACAAAGGTTTTTGTGCACCTATGTGACACATAGGATGGAAATTTACATTTGCAGCTTGTTCTTTTTGAAGACACGATTATCAGGACGGAGACTAGTGATATTCTTCTTTCGTAAATTGCACTTCGGAATATGGAAGTTCTGCCAGTAAGGTGGATTTTCTGCATTTGTAAAGGCAGGAGCAGGAATGCAGGCTGCCCGGGAGTGGTGGGGTTGTTGCAAGGTATTGCTGTATACTGCAGATTACTTCTGTAAATTAGTATTTTGGGGGTCTTCAGAAACACTTTGCGGGTAGCTTAACACCCTACAATGCATCCACAACTCTTTCTGTGAAAGTGGAGAGGTGTGGTGCAGCGGCCAGGGCAGCTGAATTCGGAGCACAGGGTTCACGGTTCGATCCCCGGCTCCGGCGGCAGCTCAGCTCAGCACCATGAGACTCTGGGCAATAGCTCACTTAATTTCCACTACGGCCCCCGGCGCCTTGAGACCCGTAAGGGTGAGTAGCTGCGCTATATAAAAACGGACTTACTTACAAAGGCAAGAGTGTCTTTCAGTAGTTGGCGGGAGGGTGTATACTCTTGTTTGTAATTGACATTTAAATGGGGTGCTGCAAGGTGTGGTGTTTTACCACACTGAACATATTTTCCTTCTGGAGAAATGAAAAACAAACGCATATGCAAATGCACAGGTGCACGTCATTTACTCGTGTAGAAGTTTGTGCATGGAACTGCTACTGGAAATCGTCAACTGTTGTAACTTTCTTGAATAACTTCAGATTCTTTTTGAGTCGGAAAGTGACGTAAAATACCAAAATCCCTGCTTTTACCAGGCAAGTTCCAGATAGATTTCTTGGCATTTTAGCTGGCAGCAAAGTGTGATGGTTTTTTACTTTGTATCTAGTTGACTTGCAGGTCTGCAAATGCTAGTGGCACCCCTATGCAGTGAACGGCAAACATTACTCTGAATACATTTCTGTGACACAATAGGCAACAATGTGGTTTTATCTCATTCTTTACATACTCTTATTTTTGCTACTTTCTTAAAGGAGGGTCGAGTGCAGTTAATTAGTTGGTATTGTGATCTGCAATCCAACATTGTAACATTTTTTTAAAAAGCCTACACAGATGTCCAAACACAGTTTGTGTCACCCAGCCTTCTTAACACAAAAAGGCAGCAAGATGAAATACTTCCCCAAAATTTGAAGTCAGATTCTGAATAAAATACTGGCATTTTATGTTGTACAGCTGTTATAGGTTGAACATTCTGTTGATTGATTTAAGAACATGATAGTTCTTTGATTGTTAAAGAACATATGCATTTTTCCTCTCTAGAATCATTTTTGGAACAGAAATTTAACACAAGCAAGTTACAGGTCAGCTTAGTAGGAGTGGTGCACTGTATCAAAAATAGTCATTTTAATACTAGAAAATAGACACCAGCACTGGTGTGGTTTCCGAACCCCACAGCTAATCCTTGATATCCAAAATATCAAACTTCATCAGGGCTCGAAAGGGGTGCTCTTCTCTAGAGTCAGGTGATACCTGCTACAACCAGCATTGACAAGCCAACTAGACGGGTTTTAAACTAGCAACATGTGTAAACACAGACTAACAAGCATTGGCATAGCCAATAGGTCTCGCCTTTGGGGCCTTATAAGTGTTTAGCCAGAGCTATTGACTTTGCCAATGTCTTCATGCTGTGCTGTAGAGAAGTGTGGCTGCTGTGCAGCATGCTGAAAAGTTATAATAAAAAGTGTCAGAAGCATTTTTGTTACTTTATATATGACCAAGAAAACATTATGTAAAACTGAACGACCATATTAAAAAAGTATTTACAATAAAAATGTCCTCAGTTTTCTTTTGTTCTTGCAATGCTGGCAACTTGTTTCTGCCTATTGCAATGGTTGTTTGTTAAAGCTTTTAATTTGAGGGGGCATAAACAATCGGAGGGTGAAGGTTGGGAACTAGTACCTGTATTATAACACTAGCAGCGGCCAGACGCTAGAGGAGAATCAACAGATGCCAGATTCCGAGAGCAGGCTGAGGTGGTGCTGAGGTGGTAGTGGTGGTGACTGTTGCGGAGACGATGCTGAGGTGATGCTGAATGATACTCAGGTCTTGCTGAGTGATACTGCTGTGGTGCTGAGTGATACTGCTGTGGTGCTGAGTGATACTGCTGTGGTGCTGAGTGATGCTGCGGTGGCGCTGAGTGATGCTGCGGTGGCGCTGAGTGATGCTGCGGTGGCCCTGAGTGATGCTGCGGTGGCCCTGAGTGATGCTGCGGTGGCCCTGAGTGATGCTGTGGTGGCCCTGAGTGATGCTGTGGTGGCCCTGAGTGATGCTGTGGTGGCCCTGAGTGATGCTGTGGTGGCCCTGAGTGATGCTGTGGTGGCCCTGAGTGATGCTGTTGTGGCCCTGAGTGATGCTGTGGTGGCCCTGAGGGATGCTGTGGTGGCCCTGAGGGATGCTGTGGTGGCGCTGAGCGATGCTGTGGTGGCGCTGAGCGATGCTGTGGTGGCGCTGAGCGATGCTGTGGCGGCGCTGAGCGATGCTGTGGCGGCGCTGAGCGATGCTGTGGCGGCGCTGAGCGATGCTGTGGCGGCGCTGAGCGATGCTGTGGCAGCGCTGAGCGATGCTGTGGCGGCGCTGAGCAATGCTGTGGCGGCGCTGAGCAATGCTGTGGTGGCGCTGAGCGATGCTGTGGTGGCGCTGAGCGATGCTGTGGTGGCGCTGAGTGATGCTGTGGTGGCGCCGAGTGATGCTGTGGTGGCGCCGAGCGATGCTGTGGTGGCGCTGAGCGATGCTGTGGTGGCGCGTGGCGCTGAGCGATGCTGTGGTGGCGCAGAGTGATGCTGTGGTAGCGCAGAGTAATGCTGTGGTAGCGCAGAGTGATGCTGTGGTAGCGCAGAGTGATGCTGTGGTAGCGCAGAGTGATGCTGTGGTGGCGCTGAGTGATGCTGTGGTGGCGCTGAGTGATGCTGTGGTGGCGCTGAGTGATGCTGTTGTGGCGCTGAGTGATGCTGTTGTGGCGCTGAGTGATGCTGTGGTTGTGCTGAGTGATGCTGTGGTTGTGCTGAGTAATGCTGTGGTTGCGCTGAGTAATGCTGTGGTTGCGCTGAGTAATGCTGTGGTTGCACTGAGTAATGCTGTGGTTGCACTGAGTAATGCTGTGGTTGCACTGAGTAATGCTGTGGTTGCACTGAGTAATGCTGTGGTTGCACTGAGTAATGCTGTGGTTAAACTGAGTGATGCTGTGGTTGCACTGAGTGATGCTGTGGTTGCACTGAGTGATGCTGTGGTTGCACTGAGTGATGCTGTGGTTGCACTGAGTGATGCTGTGGTTACACTGAGTGATGCTGTGATGGCGTTGAGTGATGCTGTGATGGCGTTGAGAGATGTTGTGTTGGTGCTGAGTGATGCTGTGCTGGCTCTGATTGATGCTGTGGTTGCGCTGAGTGATGCTGTGGTGATGCTGAGTGATGCTGTGGTGTTGCCGAGTGAGAGATAGAGTGAAGATATAATGCCCAATTAGAGAGGGTGGTGAGAGAGAAAGAGAGAGAAAGGGTGTACATAGAATAAAGAGTGGAGCGGGATAGAGAGAAAGAAGGGGAGAGAGAGTGAATGAAGGAGTTTGAAAGAGAAACAGATAAAGGGGTGAGAGAATGAAAGGCTAAAAAGATAGAGAGGGGAGAGTTAATTAAGTAGAGAGAGAATTAGAGAGGGAGAGAGAGAGAAGGAGAGAGACAATAAGAGTGGGGTGTGGAGTTTAGAGTGAAGAAGTGACGCTGAAAAAGTAACCTTAAATATAGCTTTGTGCTTTGCGCGAATAAATATATAAAAAAAAACAACAGAGTGAGACAAAAATACTGGTAATTAGGCTGTGACTCCCAATATAAAACAAATAGCGATATAAGGTGAAATCAACCCACCGAAGCAATATTTCTAACTAGACAAAAAAAAAGCTTGCATTTCAATGCTAATCGCTGTTGTTTTTCATATGACTGTAGTCCAGGGCCGTCAGTTGGTAATGTGAGCTGCTGCTGCGATTGAAACATCAGAGTCCAGAGAGTTAATGAGCCATGACGAGGAAATGAGGAAGAGATAGGAAACCCAGATGGCAGCTGCGCGCATGCACGCTATCGTGAACGCAAGCTGGTCGCCAGCCCAAAAGCCAGTGTTTGCACTTCCAAAACCCGCTTACTAAAACTCTCGGCCAGACCAGCGCAAGCGCTGGTGCAGGCCGAGACCTAAAAAGGCATACACACACTCTCTCTCCGTCTCTCGGTTTGGAAAGAGCATGAAAAAAAAAAAATTGTCGGTAGATCTCGTGTCGGGTCTGTGTGACCCGGAAATTATCATCGAGTTAGGAACCCGGGGTAGCTCGCGGGTTCTGGGAGATTTAGTCAGTTGGGCGATTGCGCACCCGCGGTGCACGTTTAGCTTGGTAGGGACTTGTAGACCTTAAAAACAAGTCTCTCCCATGACAATTGTTTTCTCACTTAGTACCCCTACCAATCTGCATTTCTCTCCCTTCCCACTGCCGTTTAAGACTCACTTGTGCCCCCTGCATGTCCTACAATGTATTTTAACATTATGGGATATATTTACGAAGATTTTGTGCTGTGTTTGCATAAAACAAATGACATTCTTTTTTTCTCCAACTTACTTTCCAGCGCAAAACTTGCGCTGGAAATTCCCTTCAAAGTAATGCAAAGCAGTGCATAGAGCTGCTTTGTATTACTTGGCGCCAAGTGGGAATTCCATGGGTAGCGCATGGAAGTTCCCATGCAACCACTCAAAGTTTTTGACGCAAAAGCTTATTTCATTAAAAAAGTAGACCGTTTTTTTCATAAAAAATAACGCCCATTTCAAATAGGCACAATCAGGAAGAAATGTTGGTTACTTACCCTCGAGAGATGCATTCTTTGATTTCGGATATCCAAGAATTCAACTGCTGCTCGTCATCTGCCTCAAAAATGACTTCCGTAATTTCGGTAGACTTGTTAACCTGCATCGACATAGGCAAAAAAAGTGCATTAGCTGTTGACTCATATTTGGGATGCAAAGCACAGTCATGTAAATATAGCTCTGCTTGAATCTCGGCAATGCCACATCAAAGAGGCCATTTCCGTCCATGCACTGAGAACAAGTGCTGGCCCGGAGTTCTCTGTTTTTTCTCTTATCCTCTGGGACTCTTGTTTCCTTTGTTCTTTATCTCGTTCATTCCCTTCCATTCCTCCACACCCACTCACTATGACTCAAATGCTTTGCAACAAACCAAAATAAAGGAGCCGGGAGCACAGTTCAATGGGAAAATACTTTTGCGCATGCATAACCTCGATCAGAGATTTTTGGGCAAAAATATGCAAGTTTGCCTAACTAGCCATTTAATTTCTGATGAAAGATCGGCATTTTACTGTCCAAAACAAAGGACTTCAGTTGGGAAAAGTTGCAGAGGTAGATTTTCGCATAAACGTTACAGTGAGTACGTGATAACTCCGGTCTTTTGACCTTATGATCCCATAGGAGGGGACAACACACAACCTTCAAGAACAGCCAACTCTTTAAAAAAAAAAAAAAGGGAGGCTGCAGAAGATTATTAATAACACGCACAAACAATCGGCCACAAAAAAATCATGAAACAGTGAAGCACACTTACTTTTACCAAATCACTCGGTTGGAGTCAGGCCTTACAAAGCAGCCTGTATACTGACACACTGAAGACTCTTGTTTTTTTTTTTTAAACACAATTTTTATTGATTTTGTTGTTAAGAACAGTACAATCAAGTGTGTTAGCCTTTCACAATATAATCGTCATCTAGCAGTGCATTTGTGACCTTTTAGTTGTCCATTTGCGCTTTAACACATTTACGTTGTATTTACTAGTGTGGTCCAACATCTGTGTCCACATTTTTCCATGCTTATGATAGCTGTGTCCTGAAGACTCTTGTTATGTACAAAATTCAACAATAGGGTCAAGGTTGACACAATTTCCATACCAGTAATGTCCTCATAAGTCAGAGTGTGTGAAGCACCTAACTGGTGAACTATTACTTTTCAATAAAGAGTGAAGTCAAAAAGTGTTTGGTAACGTAAACGCAGTAGTAATTCTACCACCTTTAGTCATTCAAACACTACAAAAAGTGCATGCGATTAGCAAAGTACAGCGACATTACTTTAGGTCAGGGGTCCCCAACTTTTTCTGCAGTAACAGCTACTTATGTTCAATGAAACTCATCCTGAGCTGCAAATATTAGGAGTGTCTTAACAGTGGCCACATCACAAAAGACTACATCGGTGGCCACCACATGCAAGATTAGCAGCAGTGATCACCTTGGTGCAGGTGTACCAGCAGAAATGTAAAAAAGGCTGTCAATTTGGAATGTTTCTATGTAGATAATACATAATACCACAGCTGCAAAAGGGTATACTTATAGTTAATAAGTCTGCCCAATGCTACATGATTCATTACTCAATTATCAGCTTTAAATAGATTTTGCCAATTCCACCATTTTTCTCCAACATACACGATTTTCATATTTGTTGCACACAGGAGAGCTACTTACAAGCACCTGGAGAGCTACTAGTAGCTCGAGAGCTACTTGTTGGAGAAGCTTGCTTTAGATGTCCAGACTTGAGAATACTTGGCTCTTGCACCAAAAGATTGGTGATAATTATCACACCCAATATAATTTGATAGCATAGAATTCACTATTTATTTGTGCAATAACTATGGCATCTTAAGAGCGAAGCCATTGAAAATCAATCAATCAATCACAGAATTTGTAGAGCGCACTACTTACCCGCGAGGGTCTCAAGGCGCTGGGGAGAGGGGGGGGGGGGGTTGCTGCTACTGGTCGAACAGCCAGGTCTTGAGTAGCCTCCTGAAGGTCAGCAGGTCTTGGGTCTGTCGTAGGCTTAGTGGAAGGGTGTTCCAGGTCTTGGCGGCGAGGTGTGAGAAGAATCTGCCGCCGGTGGTTGTTCTTCGAATGCAAGGGACGGTGGCGAGGGAGAGGTCGGCGGAGCGGAGCTGGCGGTTGGGGACTTAGAAGAAGAGTCGTCTGTTGAGGTAGGCTGGGCCAGTCTTGTGGAGTGCCTTGTGTGCGTGGATGAGGAGTTTGAAGGAGATTCTCCTGTCGACGGGGAGCCAGTGCAGGTTCCTCAGGTGGGGGTGATGTGGCTGTGGCGTGGTACGTCGAGGATCAGGCGTGCGGAGGCGTTTTGTATGCGTTGCAGTCGCTTGATGAGCTTGGCCGGGCTCCCGCGTAGAGGGCGTTCCCATAGTCAAGTCTGCTACTGACGAGGGCCTGGGTGACTGTTCTTCTTGTGTCTGTCGGGATCCACCTGTAGATCTTGCGAGGCATGCGGAGGGTGTTGAAGCAGGAGGAGGAGACCAGCGCTGACTTGCTTGGCCATGGAGAGCGTTGAGTCGAGGATGACTCCCTAGGTTGCGTGCGTGGTCGGTGGGTGTCGGGGCTGCTCCCAGTGTCATAGGCCACCAGGAGTCGCCCCAGGCTGAGGGGTTGGAGCCGAGGATGAGGACCTCTGTCTTGTCCGTGTTCAGCTTTAGTCGGCTGATCTTCATCCAATCGGCGACGGCCTTCATTCCTTCATGGAGGTTGGATTTGGCGGCGAGGGGGTCCTTGGTGAGGGAGAGGATCAGTTGAGTGTCGTCGGCGTAGGAGATTATGTTGAGGTCGTGCTGTCTGGCGATGCGTGCGAGCGGGGCCATGTAGATGTTGAACAGTGTTGGGCTGAGGGATGATCCCTGGGGTACGCCGCAGATGATCTCGGAGGCTTCGGATCGGAATGGTGGGAGGCGGACTCTCTGGGTTCTGCCGGTGAGGAAGGAGGTGGCCCATTCCAGGGCCTTGTCTCGGATCCCTGCGTCGTGGAGGCGTGCGCGTGAGAGTGCGGTGGCAGACAGTGTCGAAGGCGGCGGAGAGGTCCAGCAGGATGAGGGCTGCGGTCTCACCGTTGTCCAGCAGGATCCTGATGTCGTCGGTGGCGGCGATGAGGGCAGTCTCCGTGCTGTGGTTGCTGCGGAACCCTGATTGGGATGGGTCCAGGATGCTGTTTTCTTCGAGGTATCGGGTTAGCTGTTTGTTGACGATCTTCTCGATGACCTTGGCTGGGAACGGAAGCAGGGAGATGGGAGATGGGCCGGAAGTTCTTGAGGTCTCTCGGGTCCGCCTTGGGTTTTTTGAGTAGGGCGTTGATCTCTGCGTGTTTCCAGCTCTCTGGGAAGGTCGCGGTCTCGAAGGAGAGATTGATAACGTTGCACAGTTGGGGTGCGATGGAGCTGCTGGCTTTGTTGAAGATGTGGTGCGGAAAAGGGTCTGACGGGGAGCCGGAGTGTATTGTGCTCATGGTCTTGATGGTGTCATCGATGTTCACGCTGGCCCAGGCTGGCAAGGGGTCGTGGTCGATGGTGTGCGGTGGGTCTGGTGCATCGATCTTAGTTGGGGCTGTCTGGGTGTTGAAGCTGTCGTGGATGTCGGCGATCTTGCGGTGGAAGAAGGTGGCGAGGGAATCGCACAGGGCTTGCGACGGCGGGATGTCGTTGGTGTTGGAGCTGGGGTTGGAGAGTTCCTTCACGATGTTGAAGAGCTCCTTGCTGTTGTGTGCGCTGTTGTCGAGGCGGTCTTTGAAGGAGATTCTCTTGGCGGACCTGATGAGGTGGTGGTGGTTGCGGATGGCGTCTTTGTGGGCTGCGTGGCTGTCCGGTGTCTTATCACTGTGCCATTTCTTCTCTAGTTTCCGGCAGGTACGCTTGGATGCTAGGAGTTCCGGGGTGAACCAGCTGGCTCTTTGGTGGTGTCACTGTGGGTGAATTTTTTCAGCGGGGCGAGGGTGTTGGCACAGTCGTCTCATCCATCGTCTGAGGTTGCAGGCAGCGTCGTCGGTGTTGGATGGGTCGGAGGGAGGGCTGAGAGCGAGGTTTGCCCGTAGTTGGTCTTCGGTGACTTTGCTCCAGCAGCGGCGTGGGATCTGTTGGGTGCGGTGGTGTGTGGTGGGTTTCTGGAAGGTGAAGTGGATGCAGCGGTGGTCGGTCCAGAGGAGTTCCGTGGTGTGGCTGAAGGAGACGTGGGAGCTTGAGGAGAAGACGGGGTCGAGCGTGGGGCCGGCGGAATGGGTCGGTGTTGTGACGAGCTGTCTCAGTCCGAGGTTGTCGATCAGGGTGGTGGAGTTGCTGTCGTTGTTGTTCTCCAGGTGAAAGTTCAGATCTCCGAGGAGGATGTAGTCGGTAGAGGTCAGGGCGTGCGTGCTGATGAAGTCGGCGATGGAGTCGCTGAACTGGGGACGGGGCCCAGGGGGTCTGTAGACAAGGGTGCCTCTAAGGGTGGTGTTGGGGTCCGTGTGGATCTGGAAGTGCATGTGTTCGGCGGTGCAGAGAAAGTCGTCGGAGCTGGTCGAGACCCTGATGGAGTTCTTGTGGACGATGGCGATTCCTCCTCCTACTCCGTTGATGCGGTCTCTGCGGGTGATCTTATAGCCGTCTGGGATGGCTATGGCGATGTCGGGTGCGGAGGAGTCGTTCATCCAGGTCTCTGTCAGGAAGGCGACGTCTGGTGCTGATGTGTCGAGCAGGTCCCAGAGCTCGACGGCGTGTTTGCGTGCGGAGCGGGTGTTCAGTAGGATGCATCGGAGGTGGTTGCGGTCCTTCTTGGCGGGCGCTTTGGTGGCTCTGAGGCTGGTGTAGCTGCAGTTCCGGCAGGTGAAGGGACCATGGGTGCGTTTCGGGGCGGCCTTGAAGCAGTTGTGTGTCCGTCCGGGGTTGAGAGCGTGGAGTGTGGTGGCATCGTATCGGCGTCGGTCCTTGAGGCTGGAGCGGGGGGCGCACGGTCCAGGGGTTCTGACACTAGGTGCGGTCCAGGCGCGGTCCAGGCGCGGACGGGCGCGGACGGGCTTGCCTTAGGCGCGGCCGCCATATATTGGGAGGTGGGAGGGAGGAGCAGCTGGGAGGTGGGAGGCAGGGGCAGCGAATGGGCAGTCAGGGGGGCGGG
>CAWUFW010009810.1:50000-292500 GCA_963921515.1 Calotriton arnoldi
CCTTTGAAGTCCCTGGCGCCCCCTAATGACATACTGAGATAGAAGAGGGAGACATGGGACAGTTGCATTTGATGAGACTGTTCTTAGTCACAGCCAACCACACTGAGCAAATCTTTTTCGTAGATTACTCTTATGTTCAAGATTTATGTTGAAATATTTCTTTTTTCTTTCTATCATCGAGGAGCGCACAGAATGGAAAAAGTCAATAGCTGCATTCGGGGGACCTGCATGATGTATCTGTTTTGAAGTACTGGTTAGGGATGCTTTCCCGCATAGCCTTCTAACACATAGGACTACATGTCACGCAGTTTATTCTACAATTGTAATACTGGAGGATTATGTTGTTGTACCAATCTTGCACTCGAAGTATCTATAAAGAAATTAGAAAAAAATACATATATATATATATATATATACACATATATACATATATATACACACATACACGCACACACACACACACACACACACACACACATATATATATACATACACACATACATTTTGTGCTACCATGCCTTAGATCAATAGAGATAATGCCAATTCGCCTGTCTTTACCCAAAAAGTGTTACAGTGTAGTAAACCTAACTTTACAATGGTGGTCTGAAAAGCAGGACTTGGTTTTCAACTACCAGTTTAGGTCTGTAATCTTGCATTTACAAAAATATTTGGATTTGCAATTGTTTAATGAATAATTCTCATAGTAATCTGATACAGTTAACAAGAAAGCACAAAGTATTATATAAACGTAATACAATTCAAGCAAAACTAGTATGAAAGGCAGTTATGTCTTTTCACAAAGAGGGAAGGTTTTTAGCACTCTATTCAGTGCTTTGGGGAGAGAAGGGAACAAACAAGAAACATGCACCAGAAGTGATGAATTAGGAGGATGAGATGTGACAGTGATGAGAGTTGGAGAATACAAGACGAGAGTAGATACGGACCACTGGAGTCGAGGGGTGTGTGAAAAAATGGACAGGGTAAACGTGAGGATTTTAGGACTGTGGCAGGGAAGTCTGATCAGGTGTAAGAGGGTGCCAATTGGGTGAGAAATAGGATGGGGTGACCTAGAGCTTAATTTGAGCTGGTGGGGCCCACCAGTACTTACGTTTGGGGACTGGCACTTATATTTCCTCAACAAACTTTGACCAAGAACATCAGAGAGAAAAACACGAAAGGGGGAACTAAGGAGGAGGAAGAAGGAAAAACAGTGGCAAAGAAAGCAAGGATACAACACCTGTCATTTAATAGTACCAGCCGCAGGTTTCGGAGCGAGACCCTGGACATTAACACTTATTCTTTTACAAATTAGACAATGAGTTGACTGACACCAGGATGAAGTTCGAGGATGTTTTGAGAACTATGGTCCTTGATCAGTGAGTTGCAGCCTTTAAAATTCAGTTCAGCAGGCAGCAAATGAATGCAACAAAAAAGTACAAGAATGGAATTACACAAAAGGATGATATTTTCTTCCCTCCACTTATTTGAAATTAGTGGTGCCTAAAATTTAAATCAGCTCCTACAATTGCTGGTTTGGGAGCCACTGGATCAGGTGTTTAATAGGTTAGCCTAGATCGCTACTTGAGTACTTTTCACAATACACCTGTGTACAATACATTCAGCAGATTAAACACGACACGTACCCCTTCATGCAACTGTGCCGGAACATGAATGGTGACCGAACATTCACGGTCTGTAGTAAGATCTGTAGGCTCAGTGGATGAGATCGCAATCATGTTTTTGGATAGTGTCACCGAGAAGTGATGAATCTGTATAGGTGTGAATTTAGAGAGTGATTTTAATGTCCATTAAACATGCTGGACCTTGCGCATAGAAAAATGAAGCCGATAGGAGAACGGCTACCTTCTCGCAGTGCTGTCCAGCATGCACCTACCTTGCTCTTCCATAGCCAATGCTCTGCCAAAAAGAGGTTACTATGTGCACTTGGACATTGTATTGTAACATTTCTAGGACGGTTTCCTATCCTATGTCAAGCCCAAAGCCCTTTTCAGACAGTCAAATGAAGAGTTATTAAGTCAGTGGTGCATGAATGGGAGGACGGTGTTGATTGAATTCACAGTCTGAAACCACAGACACGCATACCAGTACCAGACATCAACCAAAGTAGACTTCGTATGAGTCACAATACCTCAGTCTAAACCTTTGCTTGCTCAGATGTGGCATCATCATCGCTCACCCTCCACTTTTTATTCTGGGACTCTTCAAACCAGTGTATTAATCAGCAATTACTATGGAAAAGTACTGAAAATGTAAACTAAAATTACTGCGTGATATGGTTTCCAGATGCGGTATCTGCTTCACATATAAGATAAATTGGTGCCAAGTCAACCGGCTTGAAAGTGCATCACAGGTGTCCCTGCATCATACACTAATATCTAAATTATCAGCTGTGTTTCTAATCTATTTAGAGACTGTCCCAATAACCCTGGTTGATCATGATAGTACACAGTGAATGAAATTCAGCAATAATATATAGGCAAGGGGGGGCGTGGCTTGGCAGCGAGAGGAAATGGCCGCTTCTCCGTAGGGCTCCAGCTCCAGTGAACCTTCCCTGACGATCCGGCACATTTATCCGGCCCTTGCGGCGGCTTCGAAGACGTGCGCAGCCCCGCTGAATCTGACCCGAACCGACACGAAAAACTGCGAGCTGCGACGGCGGACGCAAACCGGGCGAAACATCGAGGCCCGTGGCTCCGGTCGGGAGCCGAGATACCGGGACGCTGGGTGTGGCGGCCCGATCTCGCTGTTGTCCGCTCACGAGAGGCCATGGTTGCGGCCTACTGCCTGCCTGGAGGCGTAGAGACCCGCGTGCGGCGGGAACGAGAGGCGCATCCCCGCATTGATCCCGGGTGTGCGGGTGAGCCCCCGGGCCTCCGACTGCATAATTGGAGGTGGGTGCGAACGTGCCCAGCGAGAGCAGTGGCCGGGTAGAGACGACCCGCGTATGGTGACGCGCAACACAGCGGTCCCCTGGGCGGCCCCTGCGGGGGAACACCATCCTTTCTGTGGCCCATCCTTGCAGTGACCGGCAGTGTCCCCAGTGGCGTTGAAGGTGGGTGCGAGCGCGCCCAGAGGAAGCAGTGGCTGAGCAGAGGAGGCGAGCGCATGGTGTGGCGCAGCGCGACGCTTCCCTAGGCGGACCCACCAGGGAGACACCATCCTTCCTCTGGCCCACCCTAGGAGTGCCCGGCAGTGTTCCCAGAGGCGTTGGAGGAGAGTGAGCTCCGGTTGGACTGACGAATTGGGACCCAGAGACTGCCTGTGGCCCGGGTACACCCGTTGGCGCCGGGTTGGAGCGTGGTGCGGGCTGGGGCTTGCTGGGGGTCCTTGCTTCACGTTTGCTTACTGGCGGCTGGAGGAGGGGGCCCGGTGCCCTCCGTCATCTCTGGGCATCTGTCGTCCGGGCTAGCGGGCCCCACCTGACTGAGACCGTTGGGGGTGTTGCCCTACTGGCCTGGTCTGCGGAGGGGGCGCCCCTCTCCAGTGCGTACGGCCCCCTGGGGCCCTGGGAAGCACGCCAAGACAGCGCCTGCGCCGAGTGGCAGCCGGTGGTGGTGCCGGGGACGCCGTGGGCTGTGACGCAGCAGTTGGGTTGTCAGGGACCAGAGGCCCAAAGACGGTGCAATCCAACAAACTCGACAAATACGCTTACTCGAAGGCGACCCCCCCTGATTCGCGAAACACTGCAGTTGCGACGAAGAGTATGGAGGGGGCGGCCGCAGAACTAACATTGCAGGATGTGATGGACGCCATCTCCGGTGTACGGGTATCCTTGGAACAGCGGACGGACGCCATTGCGACGGAGGCAACTCTCCACAGGGCGGACCTCACTAAAATCGGGGAGAAGGTCAAACAACTGGAGCTCACGACATCCAGCCTGGTCAAAGACACCTCCCAGCTGCAGCGAGAGGTAATAGACCTGCAAGTCTTTCGGAAACATGTGGAAGAAAGACTGGACGACTACAAAGGGCGCACTCGACGAAACAATGTGCACATAATTGGAGTTCCCGAAAAAGCGGAGGGGCAGGCCACGGACCTGTTCGTGGAAGATCTCATCCTCAACCACCTCCAGCCTAAGGGTCTATCCAAGTTCTTCGTCATTGAGTGGGCGCATAGGGTCCCCGGCGGGCGACCAAAGCGAGGAGCGCCGCCCAGACCGATCCTAGCTCGCCTGCTAAACTATCGGGATAGGGATGTTATCCTCCAGTTTGCTCGGAGGGCTCCTCCGCTTTGTTACGACAACGCAGAAATGTCCTTCTTTCCAGACTTCACCTTGGCTGTTCAGAAGCGGAGGAGATCCTTCTTGGCCATCAAAAAGAAACTGCGAGACAAAGGGGTGAAGTACGCAATGTTGTTCCCGGCTCGGTTCTGGGTGGAAGCGGATGGTAGAGCCTGGTTCTTCGACTGTCCAGAGGATGCTGCGGACTGGCTTGAGGGCCGGTGAGGGGCGGAGGACCAGGGTGAACATCGATGACCCCACTTGAGCGACCAAAGATACTGAACACTACAGAACCGTAAGCTGCAGACTCGGGGGGGGGGGGGGTGTTTCCTTTCCTTGTTGGGGAGGGGGGCGCGGGCCCGCGTGTGGTTCGCGTTGCGCTGTTGCCTACCAGCGGGGGACTACTGAAATACTTTGGGACACGGGGTGGTTTGTTGGCTGCTCCTGGTCCGCAGTCTTGATTTCTGGAGCCATACTGATGCTAATTGAGGGTACGGGTTCACCGGGGAGTGGTCATCCACCCCCCCACAGTTTTGCTACAGTTAGACTAGTTTGGGCGACAGGCACTCAGCAGTGTTTTTTGATGGGCAGTTTGAGGCCCAGAGTGCAGGGGAGCAGGGTGGGGGGATGTTGGGTGGGTCTTGGGAACGCTGTTTTGTTCTCCTCTCTTATTATTGTTTGTTCTTTGCATGTCGACAATGCTATTCTTCGAACTTGGGTGCTTGAATGTACACTGTGTCAGATACAATGGGAAATGGCCGGGACAGGCAGGTTAGACTGTTAAGTTGGAATGTTAATGGCCTCGGGGACAAACTCAAACGTAGCATAGTCCTGCAATATATCAAACGTCATTCCCCTGAGGTAGTCCTACTTCAGGAGACACACCTAGTTGGCAACACCTGTAGGGCCCTAGATAGATGGGGATACAAATTGGTAGCCCACTCTGGCTTCACGTCTGGGTCCCGAGGAGTGGGTATTTTAATTAAGAAATCCTTCCCGTATGCAGTACAGCGCACCTGGGTGGACGAGATGGGGAGGTATGCGGCGGTGTCCGGACAATGGGAGGGAGCAACCCTCAATCTAGTCGCGGTGTATGTTCCGCCGGGCCTGCAGAGCTTGACATTCCGAGACCTGGGCACTCGCTTGTTCTCCCTCCATGAGGGTAGGTTGGTGCTCGGTGGTGACCTCAATGCAGTGGTCTCGGGATGCCTCGATCGCTATCCCCCACGGGACATCGCACATTCCCAGAGATGGCTCCCTGACTTTCTTGAGGCTATGGGACAGGTGGACCTGTGGCGCGCTCGGCACCCTGACTCTACCCAATACACGTTTCATTCCGGGGCACACGGCAGCTCCTCACGCTTGGATTACCTACTGGCTCCGGCGGCCTTGCTTGCCGATATTCAAGAAGTCAGGCATTTGGCACGGGGTATATCTGATCACTCCCCCGTCTGGGCGCATTTGGTGCTGGGAGGTGGTGGGGCCGGGAGAGTAGCGCCGATCAACCCTTGGTACCTCCGCAACCCCGCTGTCAAAAAAACGATCTTGCAGGCAATTACTAACTATTTTAACGACAATGACGGCACGGTCAAGTCAGCCCAGGTCTTATGGGAGGCGTTTAAGGCGGTAATACGGGGACAGGCTCTGTCCTCTATCGCCGGGGTGCGGAATGACAGGGTCAAAGACCTGACCCGGTTGGAGGATGAGATCCGTCACCTCGAAGACTCAGAGGAAGGTGATCCCTCGCCGGAGGCGATCCACAATTTGCAACTCAAACGCGAAGAGTACAGAAGCATTGCCACGGAGATGGCCAAAACACTGGGGAGAGAGAAAGCCGGTCGACTTTACGACCTGGGCGACAAAGTGGGGAAACTGTTAGCCTGGCTAGATAAGAAGGAACTGGCCAATAGGCTAGTCCCGGAATTGACGGTTGAAGGGGGGCACACAATAACGGACCCACAAGCAATCGCAAATGCATTTGCGGACCATTATTGCTCCGTGTATCGATCCACTTCTAGCCTCTCTGTCGAAGACTCGGAGCAACTCCTCCGAGATATCAGAATGCCGACCCTTACGGCTGACGAACGCGAGGTGCTTGACAGTGCCCTTACGGACGACGAACTGGCACAGGCGATTTGTGGCCTTTGTACTGGCAAGGCTTCCGGTCCAAATGGTTTGCCGATAGAGCTGTACAAGCTGAGACCGGACGTCTTAGCTCCCTATATGCGTACTATGTTTACCGAAAGCCGTGACAAGGGACTCCTTCCCTACGATCAGCGTGTGGCCACAATAGTGGCGATACATAAGGACGATAAGCCCAGGACTCACGCCTCTTCATACAGGCCAATTTCCCTTTTGAATGCTGAGCCCAAGATCCTCGTCAAAGTGCTGGCGAATCGTCTGCTACCGGTTCTGTGCAACCTCGTCCACCCTGACCAGTCGGGCTTTATGCCCCACCGCAACACTGCCCTCAATCTGCGACGTGTGCATGGCATTCTGGGCAGACTCTGCACCATTCAGGAGGCGTCGGTTGCGGTCTCGCTGGATGCCACGATGGCCTTTGATACAATTGAGTGGCTCTATCTCTTTGCGGTCCTGGAAAAATTGGGCTTCGTGGGCTGGGTGCGGCTTTTATATTCGGAGCCCATGGCGCAGGTGGTTGTCAACAATAAACAGTCCGAGATCTTTGGCCTGAGTCGGGGGACCCGCCAGGGGTGCCCTCTTTCGCCTCTCTTCGCCCTGTCCCTGGAGCCGCTGGCGGCTTGGATCCGCTGGTGTCCCTCCATTCGAGGGCTCAAATGGACGGCGGCTGGGAGGACCGCATTTCCCTCTATGCAGATGATATCCTCAGATTTCTGGCCTCCCCAGGGTCCTCTATACGGGTAGTATTTGACATACTCACAGTTTTTGGGAGGTACTCGGGTTACAGAATAAACTGGGGCAAGTCCCTACTCTACGTCCTTAACGGGGATCCCCTGTCCTTGCCCCGCGACTGCCCGATGCAGGTGGCGAGCGGGGGTTTTCGATACCTGGGCATCTTTATTACTGCAGATCCTAGGCTTCGTTATGAGCGTAACCTTCTTCCCCCCTTGTTGAGCCTTAAACGGGATGTCGGGGTGTGGAAGAGGCTCCTGCTCTCGCTCCTGGGAAGGGCGGCGCTATTCAAAATGATGTCGTTGCCCCGCTTTCTCTACGCCCTGCAGAATTCCCTCGACCTGGTTCCGACTAGCTACTTCAAAGAAATAGAAGCCCTGCAGAGAACCTTACCTGTGGGAGGGTAGGCCTCGGATAGCGCTCCAAAAACTGATTTTGGGTTGGTACGATGGAGGCATTGCCTTACCGGACATACGGAGGTACTATTGGGCCGCTCATCTGGCAACTATCAACCACTGTGTGTATAAACCTGAGGACGACCCAGCCTACAGGATGGATAAATGGTTGCTTCCTGGGGGCACATACCATAGAGCGCTCTATTCCAGACCTAGCCGGTACCAACTCACGGGCCCGACCAAACACTCGGTGGCGGTGTGGCATTCGGTGAGCAAGAGCCTGAGATGGGGTGAGAGACTTTCTCTGGCGACCCCCCTATGGGAGTCGGAGAAGCTGGGCACACTCGGCACTACCAAAGGTTTTGACAAATGGGATATTATTGGGATCTCAACCATTGGTGACCTGTGGAAGGGGGGGCGCATGGTGTCATTTGCAGACCTGCAGCATAGCCATGACCTTGCGGACTCAGAGTACTTCTGCTATCTACAAGTCCGACATGCACTACAATCAAATATTACTGAGGGTGCTACCCCGCAGGAGGCCTCGCCGCTAGAGGACAGGCTGCTGGATGGCTATTTACCAGATAGGGTCATATCCTTGACATACAAGAAGTTGGTCAACAATGCACCTGACCCCCCTAGCACTCCTGAGGCAGCGCTGGGCAAATGATGGGCTCAAGATAGATGAGGAGGAATGGCAGGAGGCCCTGGCCTCCCCCAAGGAAGTGGCCATCTCCTCTAGAATGCGTCTTGTGCAATTAAAGATCCTACATCAGATTTATATCTCTGGTCCAACACTGGTTAGAATGGGCAGGGTGGATGAGGACGAGTGTCGACGCGGCTGTGGACAGACTGGTTCCTTTATGCATATAATATGGGAGTGTCCCCTCATTCAATCTTACTGGTCCAGGGTGCTTGATTGTATGAGTCGGGTGACAGGGGTAGCTACACGTCCGGTAGCGAAGCAGTGCCTCTTGAATATCTGGGGGCCTACAGACCTCAACAGCAGAGACAGATTGTGGGTCACTCTGGGCCAGATGATAGCTAAGCGAAACATAGCGCAGGCATGGGGGGCGAGGGAACCACCCGGGGTGACCTCCTGGAAGAACGACATGGACTGGTGCATGTTTAGGAAAAAAACTGTGTATATCTCCCGCGTGTGCCCCAGGAAATGGTCCTCCATCTGGAACAAATGGAACACTCATCGAGGGGGTATCTGTGCTCCCCCCCTGGACCCTGACACTGATGACCAACTTACACCGTAACATCCTATTGTACTGCTCTGTTAAATATATGATTGTGCCCGAGAGTACTACAAGATTCGAAACTGATGTCTCTGCATTTCTCGAAGATGTGTTCTGTCGACATTGTTATAAGTTAATAAAAAGATTTACAAAAAAAAAAAAAAATAATATATAGGCGAAACATACTCAGCTACGTGGGCTTGAATAACTTTGCAGTTAATATGGAAATGTGTTGGCGCTCCATGCTGCTGAATTGAGGCAATATAATTTTAAAAAGAATTCAACAATATTTAACAGAAGATTCGGATTTTTTAATTACTATCAAAAACATACAACTTAGTTTTTAAAAAAAACATAACTAAAGGGATGTCATTGTTGTAATCCAAAATCTGAAAAACATTGAAAATCGTCAACTATGCGACCGTAATTACCACCTTAGCCATGCTCTACTCCTGACCTCACACATGGTACCACAGATGACAACAAAGATATCACTATTGTAACCCAAGTCACTTACCATAACTTCAACTAAGTTTTTTCGGCAAATTTCTCTGGTTGTGTTATAATATATGTTGGCTCGTACTCTTTGTCCAAGCATTATACCTACCATTGTACCCCTGGCAAATACCCAATTTGTTACTCACATTTGACCTCGCTGTGGCCTTTTTTGGTTTTTATTTTGTTTTTACCTTTTTTTAATTTTATTTTAAATGATTCATTTTACAAGATGCCAAGCAGTTACACAACTGTAGAGTTGGCAGTGAATTTGGCCTCCAAACGCTTATTTTGCCTCCCACCCCTTGGTTCATTCCCGGTTATGAAAGCAGTCTGGGTGGACCAGGTAACCCCTTAATGATGACAAGGTGAGGCTAAAGTAAACTGGGATAGGGAAAGCGCACCTCTATGAAGAGACTGCTAATGGTGGCAAGTTAGTGCCTTATACATTTTTATATTAAGTTGGCCTCTTTAATAGTGCTCTAATGTAATCTGCCTTTTACAGCACATTGTCACATTGATGTGTGGCAATGTCTGTAAATATTGTCACACATTAATTGACCCATGGTGGGCTATGTCTGTACTCATTCAAGGCCATTCAGGGCGCTTCTACACTCCAGTGTCCTTTTAAAGTAGCAAGTGATGAAACCGGAGTCAAAATATAACCATAAATAAAACACAAGGTCATCCTGGAATCTTTTTTGTGGGTCATTATTGCTAGTTATGCACGATTCCTAGGAAGAAGCCGGTTTCTTTCTGCTTCCTAAATGGCCCTGGTCCCTTTAAGTGGGGGGGGGGGGCTGCTCTTTTGCTCTTCAATAACCCACACATTGTCACGTCGGCTGTTTGCGCTCTGCAGGTGCAGCACTCTGAATCCCAGGAGACTCTGAAGGAAATGGACATTTGGAAAGTACATGCTGGCTCTCCAAGAGAAATATCTGTTATGTGGATTAAGCTGAAAACGACTAAAACAGGCTTGCGCACATGTATACTTTTACTTGAACTATACCTTCCCAAACTTGAATTACAGGCATTCAAATCATTTCAAAAAGCTCAACTGGTACCGACCCAAAAATTACAACCAACAAACAGGCTGCATGGCATACAGGGAACTCAGAAGACCATTTAGCCGAGTGGTTCTCACTGGAAGCACTGTGCAGCGACACAGCCATTCTGAAATCTCCTTACAGGACAATCTATCTTTGGAAACCATGCTCAATTCTACAGTAGCCACAGCAGCCCCCTAATCTCAAGAAGGTTTAAGAAAAAACCCATTGTTTTTCTTGACAAATAAAACGCAAAAGAACTGCAGCAATAGCAGTATGATGGTGTTTCCTTGGCAGCCATACATCATGTTACTCTATACTTTCCCTACACTGTTGAAGAGGTTGTATGGACTGTCCCCTGATTGTCATCAAATTGACTCTTTCAGTCTGACCCATTCGAATGCCTAGGATTTTACCTGATCCCCAGGTATCATCCTCGCCAATGCCTTTATAGTCAGTCCAGGTTCTCCATATCTTCTGGAATTACCAGAAAATACTCACTTCATATATGGCCCTTTTGCCTTCTATGCACTGATCCATCCCTATGCAACTTGTTGAAGTGGAATAAGTTCACCCATTTTAGTGCTCAAGAAAGTGATCTACGTAAATTCAGCTTTAACAGTACTCTGTATTCTAGAACTTGTACGCCCATACTTATAAAGGAAAAATTAAAAGTACAAGTCCCAGAAACCAGTGTGTTGCTGGCTAAAAAGTTAGGACTGTCTGAAAGGGAGACTAATGACAAGGGACCGTTGGGATCTATAGATAACATTTAAGAACAAAAGAAAAAATACAAATGGCACAATGTGCCTTGATGTGAGTAATGGTATAACCAGGTGATTTCATGCAGGCCTCACACTGTAACGCCTCTTGTAAGACTTACATTTAATCTAACAACAAACACCCAAAACTAGAAATATTAGAAAGTGCGTGACGTCATGCAGTCCAGTTTCTACTGATGGTTATGCAATCCACCCCAGTGGTCACAAATCAATGTCTGAGCCGCAGAGAGGGAAAATGTTTTTCGCAGGACTGTGTAATCCAATCATACCCTCTGCAGTCCCATGAAGTCAGCACAGGACGAAACTCGAGAGCATCTGGTCTATCACTTAGTGACGAACGACACCCCGAAGAGTTTGAGCTTCAAGATGAAAGCAAGGTAGAAGCCTTCCAGAAAGGGTGGCCATTTTACGAGGACATTGATAAATTGGCTCTGGCTTCTGTGAAAATCACTCACTTCAAGCGCAAAGCCCACTGCAACCAAACAAGAATTTGAAACTGTTGCCACGGTAACACAGCACGCATGTCGGCAAGCTCCCCTTGACGTCGTTGCTAGTTGTGCAGCAAATAAGGCTTGCATTTAGCATGGCTCTTGTTGTTCACTCTTGGAGACTGAGTCATTGATAGTAAACAGCATGCAAGACATATATTTGCACGTTACACAAAAGCGAAGCCCATGGAATTTACTAAGTGAATAGAATTCTGGGCAGCATTTCATAAGCTTTTAAAATGAAGGAACCTGATCATACTCCCAGCTCCATCTTTGTCAGTTGCTTACAGACAGGGCTACTGCACGGTTCCATATTACCAAGTATCCAGGGTGGGCTTTCCCTTAATTACTAATTGCTTTGAGGCACATCAGTCAATTTAGTTTGATTGCAGTGAACAATAACTACCAACTACTCACTGGAAAAGTCATGTAGTGGAGCCATCGGATAGGGTGACCACTTCACCAACATCCCCAAGTGGGGGGAGAGATGGTATTTGTGGAACGTGAACCTCGCTCAAGAGCAACAGCACGCTTAACAGTGGGCATGGCCTGTGGTAAGACAATATCACTTGGGGAATGGAAGAAGCATCAAAGCCATACTGTTGAGTCAGGGGTGGTGCTCTTTGAAGAGTTATCACACCAGCACCCACCCAATTCAGAAAAAAAAGCTGAAGGGACGTCTATAGGGCTGCTGTTCCAGACCTTGAAGGGGTAGATGAAGCCATATACTTTTAAGTTGGAGACCCAGGGTGCCGTTAGTAAACAGAAGGAATTCAGTCTTTGTGGGGTTTAGCTTCAGGACGTTAGTTGACTTCTAATATTGGATGGATCTGAGACTATGTCATTGAGCAAAGATATTTTTAGGTAAAGTTGTGTATCACCTTTGCACTGATGGATCTTGACGAAAACATGGTTTCCAGTCCAGGGTTTAAAAACACTGCTATCAGATGTCTTAGTTTAATTTGCCCAACGGAAGAAAAGAACAAGTTACTTACCTTCGGTAACGATATATCTGTAAGAAACATAGGTTAGTTATAGATTCCTTACCTTAGAATTACACCCGGGCGTCAGACTGGATCCGGAAAGTTGTCAGCAGTACCCCTGCGCGTCCCAAGGTGGCGTCGGTCGACTCCGCGTTCGTCGTGGTCGCAGGGATTACGTCGCGGTAGCTACATAGACGCCGCCCTCGCGCGCTAACGTCAGTTCTGTACACGACTTTCCACGCCAGAAGCGCAGAGCCATGCAAGACACTGACCACTGGTGAACAAAACTAGGGCCCTGAAAGGATGGGATCACTGACAGAATATAGAATGCCAAAATATCGACCTGCCAAAATATCGTGGATAAAATATAGAATGCCAAAATATCGAATTCCTATCTACAAACAGGTAAGTACAAAAATATCGAATCCAAAATATCGTTGTAAATAATATAGTTTGTTAAAATATTGAATTTTTTAAATGTCTTAAAAGTAATGTAAAATAAATGAAATAATAAATATAATAAACTAAAACATACTTAAAAATACTTAAATAACCTTAAAATTAATACATAATGTAAGTTATAAAAAATAAACATACATTTTTATTTTTTAACACATATATATATTAACTTAATATTAATAAAAAATATTCAATATTTTTAGCGTAGGATAGCGGGAGGGTAAAATTTACTATTATCACTCCAGAGAGTGCAACAGTAAGGAAAGCGTTGGATAGCATAGGGGTAAAAATTTCTATTTCCACTCCAATGAGTGCAACAGTAAGGAAAGCGTTGGATAGCGGAGGGGTGAAAATTACCATTCCCACTCCAGTGAGTGCAACAGTAGGGAAAGCGTTGGATAGCGTAGGGGTAAAAATTACTATTCCCACTCCAGTGAGTGCAACAGTAGGGAAAGCGTTGGATAGCGGGAGGGTAAAAATTACTATTCCCACTCCAGTGAGTGCAACAGTAGGGAAAGCGTTGGATAGCGGGAGGGTAAAAATTACTATTCCCACTCCAGTGAGTGCAACAGTAGGGAAAGCGTTGGATAGCGGGAGGGTAAAAATTACTATTCCCACTCCAGAGAGTGCAACAGTAGGGAAAGCGTTGAATAGCGTAGGGGTAAAAATTACTATTCCCACTCCAGTGAGTGCAACAGTAGGGAAAGCATTGGATAGAGTAGGGTTAAAATTACTATTCCCACTCCAGTGAGTGCAACAGTAGGGAAAGCGTTGGATAGCGTAGGGGTAAAAATTACTGTTCCCACTCCCGTAAGTGAGTGCAACAGTAGGGAAAGTAAGGATTTAATATTAAAATTAAAATAAATTAATTATCAGTACCAATAAAAAATTAATTAAAACTAATTACCAATTACAAAATATTTAATAATTAATTAATTATAAATACCAATGAATATTATTTATTAAAAATTAATTACCTATTAATAATTAACAACCAATTAATTTTCAATACCAAAAATGTAACAAGTAATAAAAAAATTACCAATTATTTAATTAACAATAAATTAATTATCAATACACAAAAATAATTTCATTAATTACTTAATTACAATTAAATTACTTCCCACCCTATTCCCCTATAAACCCACAACCAGCTCCAAATAATAAATTAATACAATTAACATAATTATCAATTTATCAATTAACAAAAATGAATTACCATTTAATAAAAATTAATTACCAATTAATAATTAACAATAAATTACTCAATACAAATAAATTAAAATAAATATTTACTTAATTACAATTAAAATACTTCCCACCCTATTCCCCTATAAAGCCACAACCCGCTACAGAATTAAAAGGCAAAATTAAATTAAAAATAATTAATAATTCCTAAAAATTAATATTTAATTTACTATAATTAAATTACTTCCCACCCTATTCCCCTATAAACCCACAACCCGCTACGAAATTAAATTACGCAAAAATTAAATAACATAAAATTCATTACTTTAAAAAATTTAAACATACATTACAAAAATAATATACACTTTTAACACATATACTAACATAAAAAACACTTTAAAAAATTCGATATTATTAAAAATTCGATATATTTTAATGCCTATATTATGTACTTCGATATTTTGACAGTCGATATTACTTACCTGCATTTCGATATTTTTAACCACTATATTATGTCCATTCGATATTATGTCCATTCTATATTTTGACTTCGATATTCTGTCCATTCTATATATTTTTTTTGATATTTTGTCTAGTTACCGAAAGGATGTCCTTAACCCTAGAAGTCAGGTCGCAAAACAGGGAGGATGGGTGAGGCGGTAAGGAATCTATAAGTAACCTATGTTTCTTACAGATATATCGTTACCGAAGGTAAGTAACTTGTTCATCTGAAAGAAACAGTTAGTTATAGATTCCTTACCTTAGAATAGACCCCAGCAATACCCGGAGGTGGGTCTGCGAACTAAGTTCACACCAGAAAGTACAGGAGAACAGAACGGCCAAAGAAGCCGTCTCTCCGGACTTGGCTGTCCAGGCAGTAGTGTTTGGTAAACGTGTGCAACGATGCCCACGTAGCTGCCTGACAGATGTCATTGAGGGGGGACTCCTCGTCCCAAAGCAGTGGTAGCTGCCGTCGCCCTGGTGGAATGGGCGCGCAGCCCCACTGGAGGCTCCTTCTTTGCCAAAGAATAGCAGGCTTTGATGCACAGAACGACCCACCTGGAGATGGTCCGTTTGCTCACAGCATGACCTTTCTTAGCGCCCACGTAACCAACAAAGAGCTGGTCGTCTACCCGGAATTGTTTTGTGCGATACAAGTAGAAGGAAATCGCACGTTTTGGATCCAAACGGTGGAGCCTCTTTTCCTCTTTTGAAGGATGCGGAGGCGGAAAGAAGGTGGGCAAAGTGATGGTTTAGCCAATGTGGAAAGAAGTAACCACGTTGGGAAGAAAGGAAGGTCTAGTTCTTAGGACGACCTTGTCCGGATGAACGGCCAGAAAAGGAGGCTTGGAAGAAAGTGTTTGGAGCTCACTCATCCTGCGAGCAGAGGTGATGGCCACCAGAAAGGCAGTTTTCAAAGTGAGAAGCCTGAGAGGACAGTTACGTAGTGGCTCAAAGGGAGCGCACATAAGGTAGGTAAGAACCAAGTTCAAGTCCCACTGGGGCATTACGAAGGGAAGAGGAGGAAAAAGATGAGTAATGCCCTTAAGGAATCTATTTACAACAGGGGACTTGAAAAGAGAAGGCTGATCAGGAAGCCTAAGAAAGGCTGAAATGGCCGAGAGGTAGCCCTTGATAGTGCCCAGAGCAGAGCCCTGCTGGGCCAAAGAAATGAGGAACAAGAGGACCTCAGAAAGAGGGGCGGAAAGGGGATCCACAGCCTTTGCTGTGCACCATGCCACAAATTTGTTCCATCGGCAAGCGTATACCGTCTTAGTGGAGGGACGCCTGGCTGCCAAGAAAACATCGCAGACTTCGGGAGGCAGGTCGGATCGGAGGATCGATGGCCATGTTGAGCAGCTCGGGATACCAGACTCTTCGTGCCCAATCCGGAGCCACAAGAATGACTTGGGTCCGGTCTGGCTTGATCTTCTTCAGCACTCTGGGCAGAAGTGGTATAGGCGGAAAGGCGTATAGAAGACCGCAACTCCACGCGCGACGAAAAGCGTCGCCTAGTGAGTGCCGCCTTTGAAATTCCAATGCGCAGAACTGCTGACATTGCGTGTTCTCTTCAGTAGCGAATAGATCTAACCAAGGCTCTCCCCACTGCTGAAAGAGACCTTGCACCACCTCCGAGTGAAGACGCCATTCGTGATCCATCATGCACCTGCGGCCGAGTTCGTCCGCCCTGGCGTTCAAGGAACCTGCCAGGTGTTGAACCACCAGGGAAATGCCCTGATGTTCCAGCCATGTCCAGAGGCGGAGGGCCTCCTGACATAGGGTCAACGACCCCACCCGCCCTGTTTGTTGCAGTACCACATGGCGGTGGTGTTGTCCGTGAACACCTGCACTACTCTTCCCCGGACAGAGGGAAGGAATGCCTTGAGTGCAAGACAAATCGCCCGAAGCTCCAGAAGGTTGATGTGGAGCCCGGACTCCGCCGGAGACCAGAGGCCTCTGATCTCCACCTCCCCAATGAGGCCACCCCATCCCAGAAGTGATGCGTCGGTCACCACTGTGAACTCTGGTTGAGGAAGGGAGAGGGATCTGCTGTCGACCCAATCCTGGTTCGTAGGCCACCACTGCAATTGGTGTGCAGTGCCCTCCGAGATCTGGCCGCAATCGGACAGATTCCCATGATGCTGCGCCCACTGGAACTTCAGGTCCCACTGCAGAGCCCGCATATGCCACCTGGCATGATCTACCAGCAGGATGCAGGAGGCCATGAGGCCCAGCAGCCTCAGGGTCATCTTGACCGAAACCCGGGATAGAGGCTGAAAGATTGGAATCATAGCCCGAATATCCCGGACTCGCTGTTCGGGAGGATAAACCCGAAACTGCGTCGTGTCCAGAACCGCTCCGATGAAGAGGAGCTTCTGAGAGGGGGTCAGGTGCGACTTCGGCACGTTGATAGAGAACCCCAGCGAATGCAGGAGGTCGGCCGTAGTCTGGAAGTGGGAGACGACAGCATGGGGCGAGCCCGCCTTTAACAGCCAGTCGTCGAGATAGGGGAAGACTGGAACCCCTGATCTGCGCAAATGAGCTGAGACCACCGCCATCACTTTCGTGAACACCTGAGGGGCGCTGGTAAGGCCAAAGGGGAGCACGGTAAACTGAAAGTGCTCGTGGCCTACCGTGAACCGCAGGTAACGCCGGTGGGCCGGCAGGACGGGGATGTGAAAGTAAGCGTCCTGCAAGTCCAACGCTACCATCCAGTCTCCAGGATCGAGGGCAGACAAGACCAAAGCGAGCGTCCACATTTTGAACTTCTCCTTCCGGAGGAAGCGGTTGACGTTCCTGAGATCCAAGATAGGACGCAGGCCTTTGTCCTTCTTGGGCACCAGAAAGTAGTGGGAATAGCAACCACGACCTACTTCTGGGGCAGGAACGCGCTCGATGGCACCCTTGGCCAAAAGTGCCGAAACTTCCTGTTGGAGAAGAGCCAGGTGATCCTCCGACATGCAATGGTACTGAGGTGGCATGGAGGGAGGGGTAGTCTCGAAGGGGAGGGAGTAGCCCCTTTGGACTATTTGCAAAACCCACCTGTCCGACGTGATGGTGCGCCAGTGGGGGAGGTGATGGCGGATCCTGCCGCCCACTGGCGTTTGGTGGCCCTGAAAGGTCGGACTAGCAGGGTTTGGAGGCTGCTGCAGAGGAAGCTGTGGTGGACTGGCCCACCCGCTGGCCCCCAGAACCACAGCGGTGGTTCCCACGTCCCCGGCCGCGCTGGGGCTGAACAGCTTGCGCCGGCCTGTGGCTCTGGGCGGGACGTAGCGGGCACCCCTTCCGCAGGCACGAAAGGGGCGAAAGGCAGACTGCGCAGGGCGGGTGGTGGAGAGGCCCAAGGACCTGGCCGTAGCCCGGGAGTCCTTAAAGCGCTCTAGCGCGTTGTCTGCCTTGTCGCCGAAAAGGCGACAGCCATCAAAGGGCATGTCCATAAGGGTGGGTTGGACATCCCCGGAAAAACCAGTCGAACGCAACCAGGCGTAGCGTCAAAGGGCTACTGGCGTGGAAATCGTCCTGCCAAGTGCGTTGGTGGTATCCAGCCCACAGCGGATGGTAAACTTCACTGCGTCTCTCCCCTCGGCAACTGCACGGGAGAGTGCGGCCCGGGCCTCCTCCGGGCACTGGGGCAGCACCTGCACCACCGTATCCCACACAGAGTGGGTGTAACGGGCCAACAGACATGCAGTGTTTACCAACCGCAGTCCCAAGCTGGCGGAAGAAAACATTTTCTTCCCAAGGTGGTCCAGCTTTTTGGATTCCCTATCCGGTGGTGCGGTAGGGAAGGCGCCTTTAGAAGTGGAGGCTTGGACCACCAAGCTCTCAGGGGTGGGGTGTTGGGAGAGGAAAGTGGGGTCGCCCGGGGCCAGGCGGTGGCGTCAGGCAATTATCCTGTCCACAGGAGCCCCTGTGTTGGGCCTGGACCACGTGCCCAAAAGGATGACTGCGAGGGCTTCATTAAACGGCAGCAGGGGCTCCTAAGAGCTCGCTGCCGGTTGAAGGACCTCTGTCATGAGGTTAGTCCTGACTACCACCGTAGGTAGCTCGAGGTGGAGAGCCTCGGCCGCCCTACACAACACCACTGCGTATGACGCTCCCTCCTCCGTAGCCACAGTAGGAGGAGACAACATGCCAAGGTCTGGTGAGGTATCCAGACCACTGGCTTCCCCCAGTTCCTCTCGCCAGTCCTGTTCGTACACCAACTGGTCGGTCAAAGGGTCCCCAGACCCCTCCCAGTCCTCCTCATCCTCCTCTGGCTGCCAATCTGGTCTCAAAGAGCCAGGGTAGACTCCGTGTCTACCTCGAGGTGGAGGCCGGGGTCGACGTCGGCTGGGGACACAGCCGACGCCGGTGGCGGATGTGGTGCCGGTGGAATCGGTGCCGGGGGAGGTGCAACGAGGTCGACCGGTGCCGATCCGGATCCAGGCCTGGATCCAAGGGGACCCTGAGGCGCCGAGGCAGTCGCCGAAGGCCCAGGGCCCTCAGCTGAGTCCGCGGGGCCCGAAGGAGCGCCGGCGGAGTCGGGCTGCCCAAAGATGGCGTGCATCGCTTCGTAGAACTGACGAAGCTGGGCAAGGGTCGCTCCCGGTCCCGGGAAGGGGGGGGGAAACCCAGAGTCGACTCTACGGGATCCGCACACGGAGCCGTGGGAGGGGCACCACCCGCATCCCTAGTCGCGTCGGCCGACAGATGGGGAGAAGTCGAAGAGCGATGATGCTTCTTCGACTTCTTTTTGTGCTTCGACTTACCTGACCCCGAGTGCGAAGACTTCGATGATGAAGAATGGTGTTGGCTCCGCGATCGGTCACTCGACCTCCTCCGCGACCGGGACCTCGAGTGACGCGGAGCCGACTGCCGGGCCTCGAGTAGCTTTCGGGACCACTCCCGCAATGACTTCGGGGCCATGCTACGGCAGTCGGAGCACGACTTGGGGTCGTGATCGCGCTCCAGGCAGTAGAGGCACACGTGGTGCGGATCAGTCACCGACATCAGTCGGTTACAGGAACCGCAAGGCTTAAAGTCGGGCATCCCTCGTGCACCAGGAGTCGATGGACTAAAAAAACAACGAAGTCGACAAAAGTCGAAAAAAAAGCTCAGTCAAAAAATGACTGGGGTTACCGCTCTCTCCGGATCTGCGCTTGCTGGCGCGGAAATAGAAAGAACGGACATCAGCGCGCGAGGGCGGCGTCTATGTAGCTACCGCGACGTCATCCCGGCGACCACGACGCCGAACGCAGAGTCGACCGACGTCACCTTCTGACACGCAGGGGTACTGCAGACGAAAAACTTTCCGGATCCAGTCTGACGCCTGGGGGTAATTCTAAGGTAAGAAATCTATAACTAACTGTTTCTTTCAGATTAAAGATGAACACACTATGAATGCATTAGACTGTCACACAACTGCCACAGATTTCTAATAATCCTTAATTATTTTTTGTGAAAACCATAAAAGTTGTAAATCTACTCCAAACATATGTGGTGAGCTATAGGATAAGATATCTGACCTTTCAAACCTGTCCTTTGTGAATCAGAACCGCATAAACCATTCCAGTGGCTACCAGACCACCCCAAAGAACACCAGATTCTCAAATTGAAAAACATAAAAATGTTGTTTTGCCTTACCCGCTCATTAAGGAGAGCACATGCATTATGATTAGGAATAGCTGTATGATACTTCAAATGTTTTGTTGGAAGGACATTTGTATTTTCTAATAATTAACTGAATTTTCATCTTTAACCAGTTGAAACCTAATTAAGTTCAAATGATCTGTATAAAGGTAAAGTTTAACTTCAAAATGGAAATACAATATTCTGAGTCCCTTGCAGTCAGAATGTATGCCCATGGACTGAAAAGTTTGTATTGAATTGAAGTCCTATATTTATCTCTAACTATACGCATTGCTGCCCTTTAAACACTATGCAGCTGCTTTCCGATTACATGGTACTGACTCATAAGGGGGCTTCAATTGGGGACCTGGCCCACTGCCAATAGCATTTCTTTCTGAAGGGCAGGATAAAGTGGGTATAGGCGATGAGGAGGCATCATGCTTTAACATGGGAGGCACTAGCCCGTCCAGATTACTGGGGTGATTTGGACACAATCTGACTGGGCGGCATCCCAAAGCAGTCAGACGATAGCGGGTTAATACAATCATTTAGGGGATGGTTTTCAGGCTTAGACTATACTTGGAGAGTTTTTTTACAGAGATGGAACCGCGACTGATTGCAAACCTTGCACTGCAGGGCAGAGGTCGTTTCCCCTGCTGCTGTCCTCTATAGAGGAGGCATTTAAGGAGTGTAGCGTTGTGTCACCTGAAGTATGTGTACTGAATTGGGATTATGGTCCAGGGGTGTGGAATTTAATAAAATATCTACTTGTCCATGGGGCAGGTTGCTTCATAAATCTACTTGTCCTGTAACAAAATCCACTTGCCCCTTTGGTGCCATGTAGTGCAGCGACAAATTATGGCAGCAATCTCATTACATAAGAGCTCTGATATAGCCTCTCTGATTATGCCAGGGCTCATACCATAGTAGTGTTTGAATACTTGCAATCCCCTTATGTTGCCACGTTTCCGCAGATCTACATACTGGGGCTGGAGTTAGTGGTAAGCAATAATTCCAGGGTTAGATTGCCCTTTTGAGTCTGTGCAAACCTACTAACTTGCATGTTTTAGGGTTTTCAACAACTCTTCTCTAATCGTTTCCCATACTGAGAAATGTTGGAAATTTACTCCTGACAATGGCAGACGTAAACCTTCTTTCAGAGTTGGTAAAAAAGTGGTTGGAAGGAAAGTGAACTTGCAAACACTCAGATTCGCATGAGCAAATCTACACATGCATATTTGCTCATGCTAAAATGCAGTTCACAAATATTTTCTAGGAGTACTATTTTTTGTCCTACTTCTGTATATTCTTGGGAATTCACCAAAGCTGTATAGCTGCATTAATGCAAGGACATATACCATGGGTGCACATTTGAGACTTTCTTTAATAATTGGGCCCCTAATTTGGTCAGAGGTTGACCGTGACCTTTTGTGTTTATTAAAATTCTGTCTCTTTCTCTGCATCGGCTGGCTTCACTGTGAGTGACAGCATTCTGCTCTTTCGCAAGGAGCATATCTGCACACAAAGTAGTTTTGTTCAGTGCCAGTAACTACTGTGGCAGTGTGTGCTTTTTAAGACCAAAAACCAATTTTTGTTTTTGCCAATGTTTGTTATAATGGCGAGGGCCCGGCAGCTCCCACACCAATAAGGTTTTACAAAAAACATGCCAAAACAAGTCACACATTGACAAAACTAAAAAGCTGACCACCAATGTCAGACCTACTGGCTTTGCCAATGCTTGTTTATTTTTGTTTCCCATAATCTTATTGGAACTGGTTACACTGATTTTCCATTATGAATATTTTTGGGAAATACTAGCATGCATCAACGCATGTTACTAAATGATGCTGCAAAGAAATGGTACCCGACATTTTACAGTAGTTTAGCAAAACGTTTTTTTTCCGGCTTTCATTTTTTAATGAACATTTTATTTTGGAAGCAAAGAATAATTAATCTTGCTTTCAAGCTTCTGCAAATATTTGCATCAAATCAGAGAGCATTCTGGGAGCATTATACATAGACTCATATTGCTAAACTTTGAAAACGTGTATACACATTTTTATACTGGAACCACTATCAGTAGTGCAGTCGAAGCTTACATTTACTTAGAGCGCTCACCCTAATAATAAAGGTTTTCAATTAATCAACCATAAATACAAGTTTGAACAGCATTAACATATGGGCAAAAATATTACCTTAATTGCAGACAGTGCCCTTCCCTGATCTATAATGTGGTACTGCAAACTGGCAGCCAAAGGGTTTGTGCTGCAGGGGGTTGGGCCTACTTGTCCCAAGGACAAAATACACATTAAAACTTGTTGCCCTTGACCCCAACAATATGTCCTGGGCATCGGCCTATAGGAATTCCACATCCCTGCCTGGTCTTCCTATTTTTGCTATTCACAACTAGGAGCCAAGGGGGTGAAAAAGAACAGGTCGCCCCCCACTCACAGAGTTCAATACAATCAAGGACCTGCTCTATTAGTTGTCTGGACTCCTATGGACGTCCACCATATATTTTCTCAGGCACACAATATTGCGTGACGCAGCAGTGGATCAATATCTCCCATTTGCCATCAAGTGACTGAAATCACTACTTTTAAACCCCGTGTTCTGTACTGTATCTGCTGGTGTCCCCCCTACAAACATCACCAGGAAGGGGGGTGAAAAGTGGGAACAAAGAAGGCAGTGCCTCACGGGAGTAACACCATGGGAGTTTACAGACTGGTACTCGCCTGTATCCTCAGGTTCTCATCATTAGCAACTGCCAACTTATAAAACAAAATAAGGAGTGAGGAGAAAAAAGTGCAAAAACTGTGTATGTTCAGTGCACAATACGTGAACCCTATATAGGAAACCGGGGTCTAACGTAGAACACCCAGTATACCTAATCTAAAACCGAGCTAGACAACCACTGGCTGAACTACTTTATTTCTTTGCTGTGTGTCTGCTCTATTAAAACCAACATGTTTCATTGCCCATATAAATTTGCGGCAACTTCATCAGGGTAGGGTCAGCGTCCTCACTGCACCACTTTCCTCTGTTTGTCAGACCTACAGAGAACAGAGACAGTACAACACATATCATCAACACATATACCAGCACGGGCATCGGACTAAGAAAAAGAGAAACTATTACAGCACATGTAGCACACTAAAACGCCAAACTGAGTATTTTTGGTGCTACTAGTGGGGAATGTCGACATCACATATGATATATTTACCGAGAGGTTGCCAAACTTCGGCATACCTGCAACCTCATAAAAACTGCTTCTAACCCTGTGTGTGTGTACTAGTCCACAGACACAACGTCCGTCTCAGTCGCTGCTCTCAGTCAGTCTGTGTAGGAGAGAGGGGAAAATATTTCAAGTATTCTCCAAGACCTGTTAAGCAAACATATTAAGCTCAAATAGCGATGGAAAAACTCCCCTCTATAACAAGCGGGACAAGTGAAACTACCTCCCTGCTGCCTGATCTACATGCTCGAACCGCATATGTCACTCCCAGCAATCCGCTCTACTTGCTGCCGCCCTAAAAACATCTAAGTGCGAAGGCGTTCTAAAAAATCGACACCCCTCCTACTAGGTGGCGATACTTCCCCATTTTGTCAGCCAGACTCCCTCCCGGGGCTTGATACTCCTGGGAAAGAAACCTCCTCCATCATTGGAATTTTAGCCGCTTACCGAGACTCCTCGGGTTACCGGCCACCGCTCAGCACCTCATCGTGTTCCTCTCACTGCGGAATATTTCTAGAGCAGCACACGCTACCTCAGACTGATTGGACCCGCCCTGCTTCCGGTCCTCACAACCTATGCCTGCCTTGTCAATCCAACACGGCGGCCATCTTAGAATGTCTATCGCCGACTGCTATGAACCCAGTATACTCTGGTCTAGATGGTTAACGAGTTTCAAAATATATATATATTACTCACAGGTAGTTGTAAATACCGTAGTGTATTCCACAGTCCTCTTGTCAGACATAAATTATAAGATGGTACAACTACTTAAGTCTATATAGCCTCTAAACATTATTGGATACCGCGGCTACTCACGCGACCTACACCCCCTGAATGAAAACTGCACTCTTCAACTATACTGAGGCCCTTGAAGAATTGCTGGGGTGTCCGCTCAGGTAATTGACACCCTCAGCCCTGATGTATTATATTACTAATACAGTCATTCAGCAGTGCAATGTGTATTCTCAGGCATACTCCATTTAAAACGGTACCACTTTATTCCATTCAATAAAGTCGTTGAGCCCATTACGATCTGCCCCCTCTTGATATATCCAACGGGCTTCTTTGGAAATCAATCTACTCTCCATATTATACTGATCACCTAGAACCTTTTCTAGTACCACCCATCGTATATCCCTGTGTTTATGTTTCTGAGTGACATAATGTTGAACCAGTTTCGTTGTGAGTTTCCCCGCTTTTAGCGTGCTCACATGCTCCTGAATTCTAACTTTGACCTTACGAGTCGTAAGGCCGATGTAGTGTAGGTCACATGGACATGTAATTCTGTATATAACATTTACCGTATTGCAATTACTGAACCTGTTCAAATACCATATTTTTCCATTTGTGCATGTGACACTCTTGGTAACTGTTGTCAATTCACAGACCGAACACCCCCCACAAGGGTAGTGTCTCGGAGATACTGCAGGTTCTCTAGACTCCTGCACAGGGCGTGTACGTACAAGGCGGTCACGTAAGTTAGTAGACCGTTTGAATGCGAAACTAGGTTGAGGCATTTTCATAGAAGCAGTGCTAAGTAGATGCCAACGTCTTCTTATGATCTGTCTGATCTTGGTCGAACAGGGCCCAAAAGTAGTAACCACTGGGATACATTCACTGTTGACCTTATTTGTCCTTTCAAGGAGGGCATCTCTAGGTGTATTTAATGCCCTCTTCCTGGCCTGTTTTATAACTTTTTTAGGGTAAGCACGATCCTCCAGTCTGTTGGACAGTGCCTCAGTTTGTTCTAAGTAGCTCTCAGTGGACGTACAATTTCTGCGGTAACGCAGAAATTGCCCCACCGGAAGATTGTCTCGCAGAGCCCTCGGATGATAGAATCTGTAATGAAGAAGTGAGTTCTTATCAGTAGGCTTTTGATGTACACAAGTCAGTAATTTATTATCATTCGCCTGTATATCTAGATCCAAATATGTGGCTGTGTTTTTATTCACTGTCCAAGTGAATTTAAGACATTCGTCCAAAGTGTTGAGCCAGTTAAGGAACTTCTGTAACTCCTCTTCCGTCCCTACCCAGATACAGAGGACATCATCAATGAATCTCTTCCAGAGGACAATGTTCCTCTGGAAGGGATTGATGGAATGATTGATGTAGTTGGATTCAAACTGGCCTACATAAATGCAGGCCAGACTGGGGGCAAAAGTAGCCCCCATCGAAGTCCCGGACGTCTGGAGGTATAATTGATCTTTATATGCAAAAAAATTGCGTGTTAGTGCTATCTCAATGCATTGTAGCACAAATGTCTGAGGTGTATCATAAAACCATTCACATTCCCCCAAGGCGCGAGCTGCCGCCACCAGCGTTGCTTCCTGGGGGATGTTGGTGTACAATGACTCAATGTCGATGGTGACCAGGAACTGATGGTCAGGGTCATATACCACATTATCTAAATATCTTAAGATATCAGTGGTATCTTGTATATAAGATGATTGCGTGATGACACACTCTCAGGAAAAAATCCGCAAACTGGGATAACGGTTCAAGCAAAGATTGAATGCCCGATACAATCGGACGCCCAGGTGGAGGACGCTGGGCCTTATGAATTTTGGGCACGATGTAAAAAGCAGGGATCCTGGGTTTGGTATTAATCAGGAAATCGGCCTCCTTGATAGTTAGCCATTTCTTCTCCCTAGCTTCAGACACCACCTTCGATATTATAATTTGTAGTTCTTTAGTAGGATCCCTCATCAAGGGTTTGTAATGCTGCCGGACTCCTAATAATCTGGTCACCTCAGCTTCATAGTCAAGTGTATTCATCACCACCACCGCCCCGCCCTTATCGGCCGGTTTGATGGTGATGGACATATTACTCTGTAGAGATTTCACAGCTTGCCAGTCTTTACTGCTCATATTACTGTATTTTTGCAACAATTCAAAAACGTGGCAGGCAAAAATAATTCCAGAGGTATCTACACTGGCACAGTACTGGTTTTCTTTCGGGCACTCAAGAATGTTTTAAGATTTTAGAATGCTCTAAACACTGTCTGCAATACTATAACCCAAAATTATACATCATCCAACCCCTTTGCATTGGGTCGATTTGTAGCTACACAGTAATATTACACACAGTCTCTATTTTTTTTAAATTAAATTTATTGCAAATAAAGCAATTGAAAAGTGGGGTAAGCTTTATATCCTGAATCATTCTATAACTCTAAGGAAACAAACCTCATTGATCTCCCACTATTAATCCATAGCCTTATGCTGGTGGGCTTTGGCTACATGGTGCCCAAAATATTTGCACTCACTTTTTTGAACGCTTGAAACAAGGTCAATCCATTTATCTGCAAGAGGTCTTTTTCAGTTTAGTAAGGTCTTTAGTGAGTGCTTGCACTAGCGGGCTTGTAAGTCTCCTCAATGGCCTCGTTCATGTTTTTCTTACTATAATCAAGTGCTTGATTATAATAGAAAGAAAAGGAGAAGTGTGTTTAGTTAATTGCGGACTAAGTCTGACCAAGGTAAATAAATGAGCCACTATTAATATTCACCTATTCAAAAGAAAAATGATGGCTTTTGGTGCCTCTGTTTCACCATGTGGGTAAGTGGTTATCCTGCCAGTCAAAATTCTGTGGGGTCAATTTGATCTTACAATTCTTTGTGACATATGCCTCTTAGCGTGGACATGTTTTGACCTCTGTTGTATGTGTACAAAGAGGACATTGTATACTGCTGTAGTCAAGAAATCATCTAGCCCAGGAGTACCATTTGAAATCAAATCTTGTCATCTAATTAGTAATGATAAATGTAGGGTGGGCAGGGATATCGCACTTCATTATGCTAGAAAGGGGACATACATTTAGCACTATTGTGTTGTCCTCCCTTTTATGGCACAGTCAAAAGAGATGAGGCATATGAAGTATTTTTGTGTTCCATTCGACATGCTGCGAGTACAATTTTGCCAAAATGTCAGCAGGCTTCATGTCATAAGGCAGTGATAACATGCTGCAACCACCGGCGTATCTTGGACTGGAACAGCTATAATATCAATACTTCTCAGCCTAGTCTTAACATTCAACCTTGAGTGTAGACACCGTTTTAATACCACAAACAGTAATATCAGCGCACATCAAAAGTGGCTGGCACACCTCCTATTGATCTACTGACATCAAAAATAATACAGCGCTTCTTCTGAAACCAAGAATTGCACAGGACAACTAGTCAAACAAATTTCTGGTGTGTTTCTCTACCTAAAAAATACTACTCCTAAAATATAGTTGAACGTTATAAGTCTTAAGATGTTTCGCTATAAAATACCTACTCTTTGGAAATTTTGAACGCTTTAAAAGTTCAAAGTGCGGTTTAGCGGTCATAAAAAGCACAGCCCATTAAAAATGACAGAGGGTCTTAACAGTTCTAGAGTTCAAGTTCCAGGGTTAATAGTATGATTCGTCAAAACTGATGATTAGAGTTTACGCACTGCAAGACGCAAGGTATATAGTACATGTGCCAAGTGATAAAATAATTTTAATTTACACAATACAAACAAGTTAGAGTGGGAGTCCCAGATGCATGCTAACATGACGCAAGTTAGGAGAGGAACTGCTCAAGGAGCCCACACTGAGGGCATGTCACTTGAAGCAAGTCACAAGTGGTAAACTAAGAGATCTGCATGACGATTTTACGCAAGATTAACATACTGCCATTAGGCCCTATCAAATGCAGGAATGCTTCACCAGTTAACAAGCAGAAATGTAGCTGGATGAAGATGAGGGGTGGCACATCTCCCATGTGGTGAATGTCTGAAAATCGCTGGGAATTACCAAGACCCTGCAGATTTCTTTACGAATGACTGACTACACAACTCTCGTGACAGAATGCATTGATTGCCCAAGATTCACCACTCTTGCCACAGCACTGGTCTTGTACAGGCTGAATTGGAGGTTGGCAACACTGGTAGTGATGCCGCTTTGCACTGAAGAGCCTTGAGGACTAGCTGAAAGTCTTGAGGTCTCCAAAACCACTCTTATGGAGTGTCCTCCATTTCAGTCTGAAGCACTGTGTGGAATATACAACATTTGACAAAGCAGCTTTTAATTCTAAAGCTGAATGAAGTTTATTTTGATTGATTGACAAGCAGAACATTTTCGGGTTACAACATTCCTACCAGACAGAAAAAACATTTTTCCTAGGAGACAAGAAATAACCAAATTCCCTTCCAAGTACTACGTCCGCCTCTCACATGTCTTTGCCATTCTTCTTTATAGAGTCTAACACACAATCTTGGCTTAGAATTTTATTGTGTTGATGTAATGGGGCAGGGATGTCCAACAATGATGGAGGAACGATATCGAATTCTTAGGCTAGCCGCCAGTGATACTGAATCTTATGCTCATTTATGGACACTGTACGTAAATTTATCTTGTGGCTCCGGCCATACCGATTCAGGCACTTTTGCACTACAGTAAGTAGCAACTCTGATACTTGGCCTACAAGTCCACCGGAGCGTTCAACTGCTGTTGTGTAGTCACACCCTACGTGCATCAAAACGCGGCCTTCTGGGACTCATTAGAGGTAACAGACTAAGACATGTATGTATAAGTGTTTGCTTATAAGACGAAGGTCAGCTCACCTATCCTCACTATTTTTCCTAAGACATCCACCCCTTCTTATCCACTTAAAAAGGACAGCAAAACATGCTGTGCAAACTACACTGTTGAATAAAGTTCAAGGTAAGGTTTATTTATTTTCATAAAAGTTTTCAGTAAAAACAGACAAAACATACATTGAAAACCATATTTATGTAATAAACATTTCAGTTTACAGCTCCTTAAAAACAAAAACATTGTACAGCAAACCCACCTTTGGAAAATGGACTGCAAAAAACCCCCTAAATACTAAAACATTGGTTTGTCCAAGAAAGGAAACCAGTCTTAATGCCTAGGAGGCGGATTGGGGCGTGGCTTCGAGCATCAAGATGGCGGTCGCACTCGGAGTGCTCCGGACCCCTCCGTCATCCGCTCGCATCCCGGCATTCCTCCAAGAGTAACATTTGCTCCAAGTATCGGGTAATGAATATCGCCCAAAATGCCAGTGGACCTGACCTGAAGGGCGTGTTGAACAGTGCCGTGAAGGCTAAGAACAGCAACCTCCGGTGGTGACAGTGAATCAACAAAATGTCAGCGGCCTGCTCAAAGTTCGCGAGGCCTATCACTTGCTAACCACCAGGGAGGATTGGACAAATCCCCCCTGCTGTCCGGGTGGCGACTTATGCTTGGCGCGGTTCGGGGAAGGAAAAGTGCGGTAGAGAGCCGGCCTGCAGATCGGCAGGACTGCACCTGGTGCCGGCTTATCGGTGGGTCTCCTCAAGGAAGACACCCATGAGGGGGGAGTCGAAGTGTGGGACCGATGAGCAACTGAGCCTGTCGGCACCGCATGCAGAGTCTTCCCTTTTCCTCCTATCCCCCTGAGGAGAGACGCAGGGGCTGGGATCAGCCTGCGGTCGGCAGGACACCGAGTCGGAGCTGGCCCCAAAGCGCAAGGAGCCTCAGAGGCGTAAGGCAGCGAGTCACAGAGGCTGGATCCCGGGCACACCTGAGCCCACGAAAGAAGCTGAGGACTGCGGTGCCTGGAAGCGGGGTTTTGTTGGGGACGGAACGGGCCCCTTCCCTCCTACGGTCCGAGCGGAGAGCTGGGCCTGCCGCGCTGCGGAGAAGAAAGTGCGGCTGACACTCGACCTGCGGATCAGCAGGACTGTATCTGGTGCCTGATTGCCAGTGGGTCTGCTCCGGAGAGACACCTGTGCAGGGGAGAATCACTGAGTCTGTGGGCGCCGCGCTAACAACTTTTTCTCTCCCTCCCATTCTCTTGCGGAGAGGCGCGGTGGCTGGGATCGACCTGCGGTTGGCAGGACACTGAGTCGGCGGCCGGCCCCATGGCGCGAGAGGCCTCAGGGACTTGGGGCAGAGAGCCAGAAGCCAGACCCCGGGTGAGCCCACAACAGAAACTAAGGCTGCGGCACCTAGAAGCGGTGCTTTGTTGGGGACCCCCTCCAGCTGTCCGAACAGTGCATCAGGTTTACCGCGCTGCAGGGAAGAAGTGCGGCCCACAATCGGCCTGCGGACCGGCAGGGCGACGCCTGGTACCTGATTGCCAGTGAGTCCGCTTGAAAGAGACACCTGCGAGGGGAGCATCTTCACATAGGAACTGCCAGCCGGCTCAGCCTGTCTGCACCGCACCCATAATCTTCCCTCTCTCTCCCATCCTCCAGCGGAGTGGCGCGGTTGCTGGGGTCGGCCTGCAGTCGGCAGGACGCCGGGTCGGCGGCTGTTACCCCAGTGGCACACTGAGCTTTGGGGGTGTGGGGCGGTGTATCAGAGAGCCTGGGCCCAGGCAAATCCTGCCCAGAAAAGAGGCTGAAACCAGAAGCACCTGGAAACGGGCCCTCCACCTGAGCGGACTTCTGTGGCACAGCTGGGCACCCCCCCCCCCTCTCTCCATGACATTGAGTCTTCCTACACTGAAGGCCGGAACCGCAGTGGAGCTTCAGAGAGGGCTGGAGATGCTGCCTGCAGGAACCAGACGCGAGGCACCAGGATCAGAACATTGCGGGGTGTGCAGGGTGGAGAGGGGAAGGGACCAGCCTGCCGGGGCGGCAGCCCCCGGACACAGTAGAGGTAGAAGCGGTCCACCCCCTCCCCATACACTGCTCCAGCCAACCTGAGGTGCGACGAACAGTGGTCAGGACTTCTGTCAGGTATCCCCCCCCCGAGTAAAGACCACTTGAGCCCGCGACCACCTCCTTCACACCGGGGTCGGTGCCCCTGTCTCCCTCCAACCTCTGGCATCACGGAAACGACACGCTCGGCCGGCAGCTCGGCAGGGCAACCATTGACAACCACTGAGGGACAGGACGGATGGTAGTTCGGCATAACCTGTGCTGGTCACTGAGCGAGAGGACCTCAACCCCACCAAGGGCCTGCCAAAGGCCTCAGACCATGAGACGGGGAGCAGCCCTACTGGTGAGTCCTTTGTTTCGGCCTCCGTCACCACGCGGCGCTCAAGACGGTCCTTGGGGATAGGCTCCCCAACTAGATTACGAAGACGTTCAGATTGATGAGCAGAAGCCGCCCAAAGTTGGTTTGTTGTGGAACGCGCTCACTGGGCCCTCACACCCAAGCTGCCGCCAGGAGCCCCACACCGGCCAATCATTGCCAAGATCCTAGATTTCAAAGATAGGAATCCATTCTGCAAGAAGCTCGCACCCGGTCAACATTGTCCTATCAAGAATCTAAAGTAATGATTTTCCCAGACTAAACTAAGGAGGTGCAGATGCAAAGGAGATGATACTACTCGGTAAAGCAGAAACTACGAGCCCTGAATCTCCCGTACAGACTTCTCTTTCCGGCCCGACTCAGGGTAGTCTTCCAGAACAAAACCCTTTTCTTTGAAAATCCAGAGATGGCGTGGACCTGGGTAACGGAGGAATGTCCACTCTGCCCTAGGCTGACTGTTCCTCCACCGGACCTTCACTCAACATCACAACCAGCCAAGACCATGGGCTCCCACAGGCGCCTTACTCGATCTCGCAGAGGACGTGATGCTCATACAGGGGTGTCTGCCTTGCCTGCCGACATCCCCCGGGGGACACAAAGATCACCCACGCCGCAAGGATCATCGAGCCTCCCGAGGAATATCGACGACTCCGGAAAGGCCACCAGATAGTAACCCCCCCCCCCCCCACGAGTCCCCAACGCTAGGATCAGAGGACACGGATCTATCGCGCAGCCCCCAACTATTCGCTCAACCTCCTGGCACCTGGGACATTATCCCTCCCTTGCCCCTCTACACCTTCCTTAGGAACTGCATACTCACTTTTCTTGCCATACATTTATAGGGGCATGTATGCTGGACCCATCCAAAAAGCCCCCATCCCTCCTTCTGTGATTTATATTGCTGCAACACTGGACATGACAGCGGAGAGGCATCAGCATCCACACGCCATAGCTTGGTAGGATTCGCCCAGCTACTGCCAGGTCTGAGCCACTCAGATCCATTAAGTCGCCCACACCTATGGCCCTACATGCCAATACTTACTCGACATGGCAATGCCCCACTATGAGGGTGAACCCCTCAAGGTCCTTTCCTGGAATGTAAACGGGCTCCTAGGTAAAGTCAAACGTACAGCGATCCTAAAGTATTCTTGAAAAATTGCCCCAGATGCCCTTCTGTTGCAAGAGACATCTTATGGGGAATCATTGCCCTTTTCTAGCACACCAAGGGTTTGATAGGGTTTGACATTCAGGGTTCTCCCGGGGATCCCGAGGAGTGGCGATCCTTTTGCGCCAGTCCCTTCCCTCCACACGGTCCACACAATTAAAGACACTCAGGGTCGTTTTGTGGCTCTTACAGAGACACTAGGAAATGCCACCATTAACCTGGTATAACTTTATATACCTCCAGAGACCCTCGAGCACACCCTCTGCGCTACCATAGAAGTAATATCTTCCCTTCCCCAGGGTCTGACGGTGATCGGAGGGGATTTTAATGCAGCAATATATCCCTCCAGGGATGCCATGGGGATACCCTCCTCCCACAGAAAGCTAGGTGCTAGACGAATTGTAGACTGGGCATCCAAACTGGGCCTCTGCGATGCCTGGTGCGTTTGGAACCCTGGGGAGCTCCAGTACACCCACACCTATGCTGCGCATCACACCCACTCCCGTATCGATCTAGTCTTTATGCCTGCCCCCGACTGTCGCTCGGTCACGAGTGTCCAAATCCTAGCACGAGGTATATCGGCTCACTCTCCCCTCCTCCAGGTGGGGGGCCCTATGGGCGCTTTACGCTCCATTTGGAGACTCAATGCCTGGTTCCTCCAAGATCCGGATTACAAATGGGCGATTGGGGAGGAACTCAAATACTACTTCCAATTCAATGAGGGCACAGTACGATCCCAGAGTGCACTATGGGCGCCGGGCAAGGCCACGATCCAAGGCTACGCAAAAAGGCATCTCAAGCACAAGCGTATGGCGCAAGACCAGCACCTTTCCCAAATAGAGGCCCAGGCCCTTCGCCTTGAGCAGTGCACTGATACGGCGAATAGCGAGGATGAGCGCCGGCAACTTCATTTACTGAGGGAAGAAATTAGACACATCACTTGAATCCGCCAAATCTATGTGGAGGTCCTCCACTGCCTGTGTTTACGGATGGGGGAATAAAAATGGCAAGTTGCGCCACTGGCTCGCTTCCCATCCCCTGGCCAACCGAATAATACCGGAAGTTAGGGGTAATCAAGGGCACGTCTCGCACCCCAGCCGCAATTGCACAGACCTATGCGGATTATTACAAGAAGCTATATTCCACGGATCGATCGAGTGCACTAGACTCCAGCTCCCAGTTCTTACATGGTATCCCCCTCCCAAGGCTCTCAGAAGTAAAAGCCCAAGGCCTTGACGATCATACTATGAAGGAGGAGATCGAAGAGGCAATCTCATCACTTGCAACTCGAAAGACACCTGGCCCAGATGGCTTCCCGGCGGAGTACTATGCTGCATTCTGGGAAACTCTGGTCCCACATCTCCATGCTCTGTACAAGGAGGTGGCAGAGAGGTGTCTTCCCCCCGGACATTGATATGGCTATGGTAGCAGTCATACCCAAAACAGACCCCCGTTGGCCTCCTGCTCAGACTATCGGCCAATCACACTTATCAATACCGAAGATAAAATATTCGCAACCATCCTGGCCACGCGTCTCAAACGGGTGCTTGGCAGCTTAATACACTCTGATCAATGTGGCTTCATGCCACACCGAAGCACAAGACACTGCCTGCAGCGCCTACACGTGTCACTCTCTCATCGCCACCTCCTCACTCCGTATTTAGCCTTATTACTAATCTACTTCGAAAAGGCCTTCGACACTGTTGACTGGCTGTATCTAGATAATGTACTGGAAAGGGCGGGACTAGGCTCCCATTTCAGGATGCTGGTAAGGGTGCTCTACTCAAATCAGTTCGTCAGGGTCCTTGTGAATGGCGGACTCTCAGAGACGTTCCCTATCTAAAGAGGAACCCGGCAGGGATGTCCTCTATCTCCCCTCCTCTTTGCCCTAGCGATAGAGCCGTTAGCTTGTATTATCCGGACAGACACGCAGATACAAGGCTGGCACTGGCAGAGTGCACGTGAGGATCGCATCGCGCTATATGCAGATAACGTCCTGCTCTCCCTTGCAGACCCGGCACGTTCGGTCCCTGCTGCCCCAATATCCTTTGGATATTCGGCGAGGCATCAGGACTGCGCCTTAACCCAGCCAAATCCACTTTAATACCCTTTCATAGCTCGCGGGAATACATAGATTGGCAGACCACTATTCCTCAGAGACGCCTCTCCTTCAAATATCTAGGCATGTGGCCCTACACCCGGAAATGACCTGGTCCCTCAACATTAAACCCTTACTTAAGTGAGTAAAAGAGGACCTTCGCAGATGGCAATCCCTCCCCCTCAATCCCCTAATCAAAACTGCCCTATTCAAAATGATGGTGCTGCTCCGGTTACTATATGTAATCCAAAACCTTCTGCTTCATTTCCCTCGCAAGTGGTTCCGGGACATAGATGGCATAATCACAGCTTTTCTCTGGGATAGCTCAAGGCCACGACTCGCCCTCGCTCATTGTCAACGACCCCCCTACGACGGAGGTAGGGGGATGACTAACCCTTTTCTGTATTACCTGGCTACCCATCTCCTGGTGATACAGGACTGGTTTAATGGAGGTTGGTCCGATCTGGCCTACAGGCTGGAGAGCCTTGGGTTTTCATGGGTGCAGGCCATGCTCTAGGGGGCCCGATCCATCAAACAATCCCTGCGGTGACTCCGGCAGCCCTTCTGGCATGGCGCTCGGCATTGCGATATACTCAGTGCGATGCCAAACTCACCTTACAGACAACTCTGTGGCATGAAAATTGGCTTTGGAAGGTTGGGGCGCTGGAGGGGTTTCAGATGTGGGACCTGATAGGGATTACACACCTTGGGGACGTGTGGAAGCGAGGTGCACCCTGGGTGCATGAGATGCGCAGCGGAATCTGCAGATTTCTATCACATGGTTTGGTCCTGTACCTCCCTCACCAGCTACTGGGCAGCAATAATAGCGGAACTGAGCGACATACTGGGATGGGCTGTCCCACTTAACCCCCTAGCCCTTCTCCTGGGAGTGATGGAGGGACTGGACAGCTCCCGAGCTGATAGATCGTTCCTAGGAACGGCCATCATGGTGGCCAAAAGAGACATTGCAGCAGCTTGGAAAGATCCTAACCCCCTGACCATCGCCAAATGAAGGAAAGGGGTGGACTGGTGTGCCATGCAAGAGAAGCCGGTGTACGAGGCGAGAGGATATCCTGCTAAGCATGAACTCATATGGGGCAAATGGCTGGGGTTGATGAATTGAATTTGAGATATCAGGAGTAACCTGAAGTCTCAATATGCAGTACATCTGGCTTGGCGAGTGCAAAGCAAGGACTGGGGAACTAATCAAATGCGTCATCTGTCACAGTGTAGCAGTGTATTGTGCTGTTGCTTGCAAAAACCAATAAAGTTGATTATCAAAAATAAATTGCCTAGGAGGCAACAGTACTTCCTGAGATAAGTATTTTGTACGTACAAGTTGTAAAATAAAGAATACAGAGATATGTGTAAAAAGCTTTTTTTTTTTTTTTTTTAAAGTTTGTTCCTTTTCATTTATTGTTTACGGAACATATACACCATACATTTTCCACCTGAGGTCCATCATAATAGTTCCACATATTATGTCCATTCCTAACAACATCGTGAAGCAGATCTGGCAAGAACTCCATCCGAAAAATAAAAAAATAAACTCACACAATCACTCAGCCTTGAGCATACCTGTACCTTTATACCGCAACAATATTCTCCAAGTTATCTACCATGTCAGGTATGAAAATTGCAGATACAGTGGAGGACACCCAGACACCTCCCAGTGTACATTGACAATTACAGTCAATCCACCCTCAATACCCTGCCTTCCAAGTCAAACTAGTCCTAATGTGTATGCATTTACCACCTTACAATACAACAGTTCAGACTCACAAATGCCTATTAGAGACCAGCCTATACCAACCTAACTCAATTACCCCTCCGAAATACCTTAAGTTAAAATGACACGTAAAAAGCTGAAGTTATCCATTTAAATATACCAAATATAAAATACATACATTTCAAAACGGCCTTTAAACAGAAACTGAATGGTGAGGAGGGAATATTAAGGCCCTGGGCCTAGGAGGAGCTTTTTTTATTTTTTATTTCCTGAACCTTGCTACAGGATGGCTCACTTTTCACTTTCCTTGCCGAATCGCCATAAGGATAAGAGGCACAGCCGATTTTTTTTTTTTTTAGGTGCAAATGTACGCCAAAGAAGAATTATGTGGCTTCAGCATTCCATTGAGGAAGGAATTGCAGAGGGAAAAAGATTAGGCACCTCACTTTGGATTATTGGACACAATGTAAGTGAAAATCTTTGGATCTGGAATTAATATATATATTTTTTTTTTAAACAGTAGAAATTCCCTTATTCTACAGTTGGTAATTTCTGCCCAGATACAAAGTCTGAGCTTTAGAAAGACACTGGACAACAGTTACAATAATGCTTTATTTTGATATTTTCAAAAAGCTTTGCCCTTTTCACTAGCACAAGCTGACCACCGAGTGACTCACATAATGCTTCCATGCATTAGAGCCCCTTGTAAAATCTCAAACAAATGTCAGCAAGGCCAATCTATTGGTGCAACATATTAGTGCTTGAGACGCTTTAATACAAAGTTTGTTCATGAATTAGTTCGGACCTGTACAATATTTGTCTTCCAGGTGCAAGGTTCGCAGCATATCCACACAGGACGCGTTATCATAACATTAATCTAAATAAGAATCATTTAGATAGCCAGTCTTTATCAAGAAAATCTGTCACTGACTCAGCTCTCATGAACCAATGTTGGCGGCCCTAGGCTAGGTGTAGTAGATGGAAACCGCGCAAGTCTAAAAAAAAAAAAAAAAAAAATGAACCTCTGTTGTGCTTTCACTATATTTCGAACCCTAATAAAGGTCACACAGCAGTTATAACTTAATCACAGAGTCCGAAATTACGACTTCAGCATAGGTTGTTTAAACGAAACAAGGGACTCAATAGAGATGTTTTGTACAGGCACAAAAAAAAACAGTAAATTAATTTACCCAATTTTTTGCTGTGTGTGTAATACGGATTACAGCAAACGGTACAAGCACCAGGCAGACATGGAAAAATTATTTGGCATTATTGTCCCCACATTTCACTTGTGGAAGATGGCACTATGTTTGAGGTAAATGTATTTTGTTCCAATTATTTTATTCAATTTTTATTAGTTAATGGTAAACAAAAGTGCAAAATCCGTTTCCTCCATTCGTGTCTATGTGTTCTTTGTGGACTCATTTCTATGTTAAAATCAGTCACACTAGTAAAATGGGTCATAAGCAAAATGTGTATTATATATATTTAGCAATATTTTCAAATCTCATTTTATTTGGTCCCTGGTGCGGCTAGAAATGAGTTACCTGTAACTCCAGTTCTCCAGTGTTGGTTATATATTACATGTTTGAATTATTCTCAGTCAGACTGGGAATCCACAGTAACTTTAAATAGGAGCAAACTGTTAAAATGGCCACATAAACAAATACTTTTAAGTAGCACATCCACCTCAGTTTAAACAACCCAAACTTCAGCCAATGAGGTGGACGTGCTGAGCTCTCCTACGCTCGTCACAGAATCCACCCATACCACAACTGTGAGGAGCACATATGATAGAAGACAGCCTGTGACTAGTCGCAGGTGACTATGAAAAAGAGCCCAAAGCTGGAGAACTGGAGTTATAGCCAGGTCAGACCTTCTCAGCATTGTATTTTTCATATATTCACACACTTGAATCAGAATAGTAAGCAGTATATAACATTAGAATAAAGAGGAAAGCCGGCTCCTCTTTAATGACAGAAGGTAGGTATAACCACCTCACTGCTAATTCAGCTGCCGCGTTCACTTCAAGGCAGTAGTGCTTAGTGAACGTGTTCCCGCTCTTCCACCTGGCTGCATGGGGGATGGCTTGCAAACGCACTTCGGCGCACAGAGCTGCATTCGCAGCCATGCTCCTGGAGGAATGCACCCTCGCGTTGCAGTGGAGTGGGTGTGTTGCCTTACTGTGGCAGAAGGTAATGCAGACCAACAGACAACGGGCAATCTCCTGTTTGGACTGGGGTCAGCCTGCACCAGTACAGCCAAAAAGCCGGCCCAATGCGTGCCACACTTTTGTCTTGTCTATGTAAAACCCGATACACCGGCTAACATCCAGAGAATGCAAGATTTCTCCGCTGACGTCCGATTAGGAAAAAGTAGCAAAGGATTATAGGCTCATTCAAATGAAAGGCTGTAGGAGGCTTCGGCATGAACTTCAGGTTTGTCCACAAGATGACTTTTTGGTAAAATGTAAAAAGGGCTCTTTTATAGTAAATACCTGCAGCTCCCCTCGCAGATGTGAGGAATAGCACCTGTTTCCATGAAATACATTTCAGGTTCATGGTGTGGATTGGTTCAAATGGAGGCGGGGTCGTACAGGTGGGAAGGCCCTAAAAGGCCTATATGTGAACTGCTTCATGATCACTTGCGGAAACAAACATGATATACTGTCTTCTGTTCTCCTGAATCTTAAAATTGCAGCAAAATGGTCTCTCACCGGAGAGTATTTCACACCACTTTTGGCAAGTTCCAGCAAATAGGTAAGTACTTGATGGGGTTGCATTGGGATCTGGTTAAAACCTCAGTCTCTGCACCATGTGCAAAAATGCTTCCATTGGGCACTGTAGATCTCTGTGGTTGTTGGTACGTGGGCTTGCGCTAGAATGTTTCTGCAGTGTGACTGGAATATCCAAATGCCAAAATCTTGGTGTTCTGGTACAAGGCTGCTGTGCTCAGTGACTCGAGATCATGATGAATGACCTATCCGTTGTGTCTGGAGAGGGCCCTGGGATGGGTCTTCAGTCCAATTGCTGGATGTGTGGATATCATCAGGATGCTGCTGTAGCAAGTTAGGTAAGGAAGGCCATGCCAGGCCAATAAGGATGGGAGAACAGTGACCCTTGTTCAGCTATCTTGGTATGAAGAGAAACAGACGAAAGGCATATGTGAAGTTGTTCAAATAGGACATCCAAAAGGGCTTTGCCCCTGGACTCTGGGTTGCCAGAAAATGCTGGCGTACTGTCATTTATTGTTTTGATGAGTGTCAAATATATCCAAGGCCGGACTGGCTGTGCCGGGCATCAGGGTGGGGGCCAGTTTTATTCCTGTTTTGTTACTAGGGGCAGGTTTATCACTGACCTGGCCGCACCGTGTTTTGCAATTTGTTAGGGGGTTTAAAAGCACCTGCTGCAGAGATGCTTTTATATCCAACAGTATTAGGGCAACACTAAAAATGCGAAGATAACTTTGGTGATTTATGTTCATGCTGGAGAGAGATCCGAGTTTTGTTTAGTGGCAGTCTAGTGGCAGTTTTGACTCACCTAAAGTTGGGCAGAGGTTTAACATGCCTGCTGCAAAGAACCATGTAGATCAGAGAAATGTATTTTTTTGGGGCTAGCTCAGTGAGTTACTGCTTTTGTCATAGAGATCCTTTTGTTACTTGCAGTACATAAATTACAATCTTAATACAGCACAGTGAGCTATGAACTACCAAAGAGCTGCATGCAAACTGCATAATACAGGTTAGAAAGATCTGTTTTCCCAGTCTTTAATTATCTTAATGTTGCTAAAAAGTGTTTGCTTCTGTAAAAATAAATTACTATTAGTAAAGCCAACCCTAACCACTGTCTTACGTTTTGAATCCCGAGTTTGTGATTTTCCAGACCAAGCACTATTAAAAATTGCCTACCAGTATGGATGACATTGAATCCTACCCCTTGTGAGTCACCTTTGTCTAATGCAATATTTTCTATACACTGATTTACACACATGATTCATTGTCTCTGTGTGTGATGTAAAGTGCTCCAACACCCTACCCTGGTATGAGAGGCACTATAAAACAAATGAAATAAATGTGAGAGAGAAGCTATGGGGATGTGAGGGCCACTGTTGGAGAGTGATAGTGAGGAAATCTGTGAAAAAGGTCGGGGGGGGGGGGACCGAAAAATATTGTCACACCGAGAGCCACCAGCGCTAAAGCCAACCGTGCCGTACCGCTTATTAGGGTGGAGGATGCTAAATTCCCTCAAAATGGACTTTGTGTTCTCAGTGGTGCTTAACAGTGAATGTGTGTACTAAAGTTATATATAAATTCATCTTTCATGTTTGACATCTTATTTTTTGTGTTCTCCATAAGAATGTCTATGGGTATGCCTGGTCATTCTGGTGCACTGTTAGGTCATCATTTACTAGGCTTTAAAAGCTAATACCATTGAATATATAATGAAAAATGTGTTGCAAAATGCACCATTTTTGTCATTTTTTCCAAATTTTCTTGGGGCGAAACCACTCTCTATGAATACGTGCGTGGTTATCAATGTTCTGTTTGATGAAAGTTGGAATGGGATGCACATGTTGATTTTTGGGAACCTCAACCACAGCAACTTCCCTTTGAGTCTTCTTGTCACATGGACTATATTGTCCCATGAGAATTCTATTTGATAACGTTGATGGTTCTGCCCTTGCTGTATGCGTCTCATACTGAGTCTGTAAAAGGGTGTGTGTAAAATCACAAACGATGAGGCATTTGGCTGATTTTGCTTCAGCAAATCTATATTTTGGGAGATGCTGAGAAGAGTCTGCTGCTACAAAGGACACGGGCAGAATCTCAACTGGCACAAAGATCATAACATTACACCAGCATTCCACTACAGAATTTACCATCCACTTGTAGACAGATAGAAAAATGGAATTACATCATACACTCTCCAAATGGCATATAACTATTTACATACAACAAGGCAGATGTAAATCATCTTCCCTTTCCACATAAGCAAGTGGGTATAAACAAACTCTCATAATTCCAAACCACAGAACCACTTGAAATAAAACCACTATTAATCAAAGAACTTGCGAGGCATCCTCCTGACTCAAGAACATCTTTGATATGAATTACCAGACCCCCATAGGCTTGACATCATGAGAACTTGTGCAGGATGAAGCATCAGATCCAGTAGACTTGCTGTAAGAACTTCTGTGCTTGCACTCTGCCCCACCTTTACCATGACTTTATAAGACGATGGTTGAGCTGATACCCGCCTCAAACAGTTCAACCACACTTGCTCATGTGTCACACATTCCACCACTGACGACTGGAAACACACACAAGATTTCTTCTGACATCCACCACTTGAACAAGGTCCCTAAACCTTGACAACCCTGTTTTGTTTTATTTTTTAACAAAAACCCTTTAACACAGATTCGATCATCCACCATAATCCTAGGTGCACTTTTCTTCTTTGTCCTCAACAAAGCTTCAAGTTCACAATAATAGACATTAAGCATATCATGGTTTCGCATAGCCCCATTACATAAGAATTGTACATAACGATGATACCTCATCATCCGACATCACCTCCAGTCCATCCTCACTCACAGGCAACCTAGACAAAAAATCCACTGTAATGCTCTTCCCACCTGCTATGTATTACACCCTGAAATTACATTCAATCAAGTAAGTAAAAAACCTTGCTAACTAGACTAGCAGTGACCTTTTTAAAACATTTTTCACCTAACAGAATATCCACTAATGGATGATGGCCAAAACGTAAATCAAACATACTACCCTTCAAATAGGGTTTAAACTTCTCAATTCTCCATAGGCAAGCGAACATTTCTTCATTACAGGACAACGAGTTTCCACATCCTCATTCTCCTTGAGGCACACCCAATGGTTACTTGATGATTTAAGCTCAGATCTGGCCTTCGCCACCGAAACTTGGCTTGACGACAATAACTCACCTGATATTGTTTCAGCCCTTCCACTTGGTTACAAAATATTAAAACAAGACAGGAAAGGTAAGAGAGGCGGGGGTATTGCCATTCTCTTTAAAGATCATCTCTCCTGCATTCCCAATACAACTACTCAAGTAGGCTCCCATGAGATTCTAGCCTTTACAGTTATGAACGGTGCTCATATATTACTGGGAGGAGCAGTCATTTACAACCCTACCGGCCAATACCCCGGACTAAGCTCTAATTTACTTGCTCAACTTTTTCCTCTCTGCCTAAAACAGAATCAATTCCTGGTCATAAGTGATTTTAATCTCCATTATGAAAACGCTGCTAATCCAGGTGTTAAACACCTGGAAAACGATATGGCCATAATGCAATTAATTCAGAGGATATCGGATCCAACACATGTGGCTGGACATACACTGGACCTAATGTTCTCAAATATAACAACCATTAATATTCACGAAATTAAACCACTTGCATGGACAGATCACTCCTTAACCTCTTTTTCCCTAGCTATTCCAACTAAGTCATCTAAGACTGCAGCTACACATCAATTAGGGATAAGATCTTGGAACCTAATTACTCAGGAAACATTTCCTATGCACTTCACTCACCTAGACCAGGACACGTTTCACTCTCACTGTGCTAGCACCTCAGCCACCCTACTACAAGAAATAGAGAAGTCGCTTGACAAATGCGCCCCCAAACTAAAAAAAAAAAAAAACTACCAACCCGAGATCAGAAAAGTGGTACACTCCTGAACTAAAAATAAATAAACGAAAATTTCGCACTTTGGAGCATAAATGGAGACTGTCAAAGGACAACGTAGATAGACCGAACTATCTAGCTGAATTGAAAATCTACCACCACGCTCTAAAAAATGCCAAAACAAAGTACTACACAAGAAGGATAGAAGATAACGGCAGCTCGTCCAAGGAACTCTATAAAGCGGTTCGTGAACTGTGTAAACCCACCAGCCTATCACAAACCATGGCCCCTACGGTAGAGAACTGCAAATTAATAAATAATTTCTTCACTGACAAAGTGACAAAAATGTATGCATCCTTCGATAATCCCCCGAAGGTGATAATGTTGACTGGGAAAATCTGGCTCCTCACCCCTCTGCACAAACTCACCTAGACACTATGACTCCCTTTTCAGAGGAGGAAGTGACTAAAGCCATGACTGAGGTCAAGGCGGGATCCCCACTCGACCCTTGTCCGCATTTTATTTTCTCCAAACTAGCGCCAATCCTATCCCCCCATGTCACTAAAATATTCAACCAATCTCTGGAACAAGCGTCATTCCCAGATATTTGGAAGAAAACAGTAGTATTCCCACTCTTAAAAAAGCAGGACTTGGAATATATGACCCAGCTAATTATCGCCCCATCTCTCAACTACCTTATTTATCCAAAGTTCTGGAGCGCTTAGTTAATAAGCAACTCACCACCTTCCTCGAATCTAACAACCTATTCGACCCCTCACAGACGGGCTTTAGAACCAACAACAGCACAGAAGCAACTCTGCTAGCTGTGTCCGATAACATCAGAACACTAGTAGACCAGGGCAGAGCCGTAGCATTGATCTTATTAGATCTCACTGCGGCCTTCGATACTGTGTCCCATACTAAACTACTCCAAATCTTGCACAAAAAGGGATCTGCTCCAAAGCCCTATCATGGTTCGCCTCTTTTTGAAAGATCGAACCCAAACAATTCAAATGGGATCCTGCACCTCCACCGCAAGGAGCATTAAGTACGGAGTCCCGCAGGGAGACTACCTTAAGTCCCACTCTTTTTAATGCCTACGTTTCATCTCTGGCGGATATCAGTAGGAAATGGGGATTTGACATTTGTTCCTACGCCGATGATACACAATTGAAGATTCCCTTGATAGACAGGCTGACCAACCCTGAAACAAAAAACAATCTAACTAACTGTCTCACTGAACTCGCAGATTGGATGTCCCAACACTGTCTAAAACTGAACGCCGGAAAGTCGGAAATTCTGCTCTTCGGTGGTGCCCAGGATATCTGGGCCAGTAGCTGGTGGCCCCAGGCACTGGGCACCGCCCCAGAACCTAAGCGAACGGCAAAAAATCTGGGCATTATCTTCGATGATACCCTATCTATGTTGGACCAAGTACGCACACTGTGCGGTAAAATCTACGCCATACTGAAACTTCTCAGGCGACTCTTTCCCTGGATCCCACAAAAAATGCAGACAAACGGTCACCAAGGCTCTGCTCATGAGCAGACTTGATTATGGCAACGCCCTTTATGTAGGCATGGCTGACTAGCTTTTCGCCAGAATCCAGGTAGTTCAGAATGCTGCCGCCAAACTAATATGTAATAAAAAAATATATAGTTCAGCATCCCTCTGCCTGAAGGAACTACACTGGCTCCCAGTTCGCCAGAGAGCCAGTTTCAAGCTCCTCTGTTTTGCGCATAAAACCCTCCATAAAAAGGGGCCACAAATTCTACATGATAAATTACAATTCCACATCCCTTCGCGTAACCTGAGATCACGCCATCTAGCTCTCGCCTATGTCAAGCGCACTTCCAAGGCCAGAATGGGCGACCGTTCCTTCTCAAAATCAGCTGCAGTCCTCTGGAACAACCTACCCCTTGATCTTCGCTTAACAGACGATTATCTACTGTTTAGGAAAACATTGAAAACCTACCTGTTCCCTAGAGACTGACCTTACCAATGATTAATCACATCTCACTCTAATCCGTCCTAGCGCCGTGATGTCCCCCGGGATGATTGATGCGCTTTACAAATACTGTTACAAATCATCCATTTGTGAGCGTACAGCTCCCATACCATAGGCACTCTCATCTGCCATTACATATGTTCTGCAACCATCCACATACAGCTGGAGAGCAGGCCCAGACAAATTACTCTGCTTGATCAACTCAAAATGTTGCTGATCATAGTCAACCAGAGAAAATTACTTTTCTTTTTCAACAAATGTGCATACCTGCAAAGTTTCTGATAAACTTTGAGCAGAACTCGCACAGCCCAAAAACAAGTGCAGTTGATCTGTATCAGTCCGATGTGGCAGACTTACAATTCTTCCCACGAAGCCTGGTTTATTTCAACAAGCATACACAGCAAAATAGTGCAAAATGGTTTTGCCATATATCTGCAACAGTGCAAAGTTACTGTATTACAGCCCCAGGTGTCCTGAGACTTGCAGTGCAGAACGTTAAGGTAGCATGCCCGAGTTCAAAGATTAGATTTATCCCAGTTATCATATGCATGCATAATTGTAACCAGATTTGGAAACACTCCTCCCAAATGAGGCCCGTTCCACAACAAATTAGCCACAAAATAGTCATTAAAAAATACCCAAAAAGTACAAAATGCACAGATGTTTCTATTCCAGACTGCTGAGCCATAAATTCCTGTGAGACATAGTTAAGTAGGGAACTATCATTGTGAGACAAAGGCACTACATTGCGAGTTGCCATCACAGGATTATTTGCTCCAATCCTGCTGTGGCAACTCTCCTGAGCAGACCTGTCTTGGTCTTTAGGACTGATCCCTGATGTAAAGACACAGAATCACAACTGGGCCACAGCTGTTGAAGACCTTTCCAGCATTCTCTGCAGAATCCTTGTTGCCTAGAAAAGATTATTTCTCAGCCAGGTTTTGATCAACACCAGGCTCCCTATCGTCTGGACTGGGCCAAGAATCCTCTCAACTTCAGCAGATGTTTCTCGTTTTGGTCTGCTTTCAGATGTTTTCCCTGATCCCCCGGTGTGAACAAAATCATTTAAAACGTACTTGCCAGCATCTTCATGTATTTTGGGAGAAGTAGATGTACATTTGGAGAGCCGACAACACAGGAAAACAACCTCAAAACACATTTTAGGGTGGTGAAATTATGAAATATAGGCATATATTGAGTCTAAAAAAAGTTAAATAGTTGCATGTAGACCAAAATGGACACACAATTAGTTATACGTTGAGACATTTCACTAGGAGACAGGAAATAAAGAAGGAAGACTCAAAGGACATGCACAATTAAGTATGTTGCTCCTTGTTAATAATGAGTTATCTTGTGTTTAATTTCCCACATCAAAAACTCTTCATCTTAACTTTTTATAAGCACTCCTCCTGCATAGATTGTTCTCCATTTTGTGAGCTGATTTCAAACAAAGCAGGAAGTGACATCACAAAAGAAAAGGTAAGTGGTCCTGCCACTTGGCCAGTGTTTTAGCAACATGGCCAGTACTTTCGTGAGAAGGCTACTTCAATAGAGGGGGTCGATACATTTAAAGCTAAAAATACAAGAAGAAATCACTTCAACAGTATTTTAGAGCGGTCTACAATAGCACTAAATGATTACTAAATCTAACACAGGTAGAACCGGCATCTTTACAAACAATTAAAATGATTTTACAAAGGAGTTCAGACAAATTTAGTACCAACGTATGTTTGTTCTAGAATCAATAAATGACCAGAGGTTTTCTCTGCGAAAGGTAGCAACCCTAACAGGACATGCAGGAATAAGGTAAAACTGATGTCTGTGGAAAGAAAAATAAAATGCACCTTTAACTCTGGAATGAATCAGAACAGTGCACTTTCCAGTCATCTCTGATGTAATTTCCTCTTTCGCTTGTTCTTATTACAAACCATTCACATTAATTCACAAAAATTCTGACTCCAAATGTTGATATTAATGTTTTCTTACATGGTTACGCATCCGCGACCTCATCTGTTGCCATCATTTATCCTTTTTCCTTACTGCCTCTCGGACAGGAGGAATCATGCAAGTAACCCTCAAAAGTCTTGGCAAGGGCTGGTTTTCTCCTCTTCGCATTAAAGTCCTTCAGATTTAAACATTATTGATGAGGTGTAGCAGTCTTGTTTTTGAATCTTTAAATGAAACTGGACTACATTACAATAATGTACACGAGCTCAGGCTATCTGTGATCCCATGACAGAGCAGCAGGTTTCTAAATCTAGGAATTGATTTTGCATGTTTCTGCTGCGTGGAATGAATGGTGTATAATTAACATGGAAGTGGCAGAAGTGACTGCAGGTTCCGCAGGGTGAAGGCAGATGACATTTTATTGTATACGGATTATAGCACACGATTAAATCTAGGGAGCACGTTATATAAAACAAGGCATGGAAACATATGAATGGTTATACCATATGTAATTTGTGTGGAATATTAATAATATTCTATCTGCCCCAGACAGCAGATTGTGTTCGCCTGGGTATCCTCACAACTGCTATATCTGTTTATCTAGTATCCAGCAAGAGTCCAGTCTGGCCTTCCACTTGGATAATAATACATAGGGTGTCAATATTTAAATTGAGCAAGCCTGCAACGCACTGAGATCATCAATTCTCTCAGGGAATCCAAAGCTGTCAGCCAATCAGTGCCATCTAGTAGACAGCTGTTAGCCTCCCAACTCAGTCTGAGTTTGGAAATGTGTGGCATATTGAGGACTAGTGTTTGCATATTTGTGAGATAGTCTTACGTGGGGTAGAAATATGGTGATATTTGCTTCCACTGGGATATCCTCTAGGTCCGTCAGGTACACACCCAGTATGGGTCTAAGCTGCAAAAATCTAAAGAATTTGGATCGAAGTAACCCAAATACTTCTAGAACCAAAGTAAATGTCTTGACACTACCAGTGACCATGTCACCCAGTGTCAAGACCCCAGGAGTGTCCCAACTCGAGGATCCTTCTAGTTCCACCACTTGTGACATGGTCGCTCCCATCCACAATGGGGTTTGATGTGTAAGCTTCCCTACCAGCCTATATCTTTCAGAGCATCTTTCCAGGCGCAAGTGGCTGTTTTAGTTAGCAGCACAGTCTCTAGCAGGAGATGTTCCCATATAAATAGTGTAAAATGCCCATATGCACCACTGCCCTCTATCGCTGTTTTATGCTGGGTCTGATCCAGGGGTGTGCATTCATTCATTGCCCACCAGCAAGGGTGCTACACAGCAGTAGGCCACAAAGTTTGCCATGCTTAAGCCACCATCAAAAGTGGATTTTAAGAGCCTGGCCATATGTACACTGGGTACTGTCTCTTTCCACATAAAAGAGTGTACCAGTTGTCAGATGACAAAAGAATGTTTAGGGAATTTATATCCTGCAGAACATACCGCATGAAGTATCCTCGCTAGCTTAATCACCTGGATAAGGACAACTCTTCCCATGAGACAAATGGGCAACGGCATCCAGTGCTGCACATCTTAGTGTTACATCAAGTGGGAGATGTTGATATCCCTGTATCAATTTGTTACCTCAGTCACAGGTAGTTCTAGGTATTCAGTTTTTATTGTTACCACATTCAACTGCGCCTGGGTGACTCCAATCATTCCCCTGTGGCAATATGCCTACTAGACATACACTGGAGCCCAGGGTAGTATCCAAATTCACACACTGTCCAGGGCCTGGATCGGTCTGGTTGTTTCAAATAGTCAACGAGGTCCATGTACCTTATCTGTTACTTTAGGTGACAAGTCGAATTCTTTAATTCCTGGATCTATCTAATCAAAGCAGCTAGTGGCTCGACTGCAATGGCGAATAAGGGCAACAGGGGGCAGCCCTAGCATGTGCTCCTCGCAATAGCATATGGAGGGGGAAAGAACCACCACTATCCAAGCAACTAGCACCATTAAGTGGGCCAGCAGGTCCATATATAAAAAACATGTGTATGTCCAGAATTTGAATCCAAGCTGTAGATGGTTCAGTAAAGCAAATAAGTCTAGTCAAGAATGTAGAAGACCCTCTCAAAGTCAATTTGCATGATGGCTAATGGCGCCCTGAATCTCCAGGCCATTGCATGTGCGTTATTTAAATCGCCTTATGTTGTGCTGGTTGCTGGTTGACTGATCAAATCAATCAATCAGGGAATTGTAAGCGCGCTACTCACCTGTGAGGGTCTCAAGGCGCTGAGGGGGGGGGGGTCCGCAGATCTGTTTAGCCGAAGAGCCAGGTCTTGAGGGTCTTCCTGAAGGTGTTCAGGAGGGGGCGCGTCTGATGTCTGCCGGTAGCTCGTTCCAGGTCTTGGCTGCAATGTGAGAGAAGGATCTTCCGCCTGCTCTGGCTCTGTGGATGCGCGGGGTTTCGGCCAGTGCGAGGTTGGAAGATCGGAGGTTTCTTTTGGGTACGTGGAAGTTGATTCTGTCGTTGAGGTATTTGGGTCCGTTGTTGTGTAGGCATTTGTAGGCGTGAGTGAGGATTTTGAAAGTGACTCTTTTCTCCACGGGAGCCAGTGGAGACTTCGTAGGTGTTGGCTGATGTGTTCGTGTCGGGGGATGCCGAGGACGAGTCTGGCGGCGGTGTTCTGTACTGTCTGGAGTTTGCGGAGTAGGGACTTGTTGATGCCGGCGTAGAGTGCGTTTCCACAGTCCAGTCTGCTGGTGATGAGTGCGTGGGTGACTGTCTTCCTTGACTCAGGGGGGATTCACTTGAAGGTCTTGCGGAGGATGCGGAGGGTGTTGAAGCAGCTGGAGGTGACGGCGTTGACCTGTCGGTTCATGGAGAGTGATGAGTCGAGTACGATGCCGAGGTTCTTGGCGTGGTCTGAGGGGTAGGTGGGCTTCCGAGGGCGGTCAGCCACCAGGTGCTGTCCCATGCAGAAGGGGTGGTACCGAGGACGAGGACTTCTGTCTTCTCGGCGTTGAGCTTCAGGCAGCTGTTGGTCATCCAGACTGCGACGTCTTGCATTCCTTTCTGGAAGTTGAGTTTGGCAGTGGTGGGGTCTTCAGTGAGGGAGAGGATGAGCTGGGTGTCGTCGGCGTAGGATACGATGTTGAGGCCGTGTTGTCGGACGATGGCTGCGAGGGGGGCCATGTAAATGTTGAAGAGGCTGGGGCTCAGTGATGAACCCTGTGGGACTCCGCAGGTGATTTTCGTGGGGTCGGAGAGGAAGGGTGGGAGCCTGATCCTTTGGCTTCTTCCGGTGAGGAATGATCGGATCCAGTCCAGGGCTGTTCCTTGTATGCTCATGCGTCGTGTAGTCTGACGACTAGTGTGCGATGGGAGACGGTGTCGAAGGCCGCTGATAGGTCGAGTAGGATGAGGGCTGCGGAGTGGCCTTGGTCCAGGAGGGTGCGGATGTCGTCTGTGGCGGCGAGTAGGGCGGTCTCTGTGCTGTGGTTGCTTCGGAATCCGGATTGGGACGGGTCGAGGACGGCGTACTCTTCAATGAATCGTGTCAGGTTCCTGTTGACTGTTTTCTCTGCAACTTTGGCTGCGAAGGGGAGGAGCGAGATGGGCCGATAGTTCTTGAGGTCGGTGGGGTCAGCTGTGGGCTTCTTGAGCAGGGGTCTGACTTCTGCGCGCTTCCAGTCGCCTGGGAAGGTGCCTGTTTTGAAGGTGGGGTTGATGGTGCGTTGTAGTTCGGGTGCGATGGCGGCCACGGCTCTGTGGTAGATGTGAAGGGGGCAGGGGTCGGTGGGGGCCCCCGAGTGGATGCTTTTCATGGTCGAGGCGGTGTCTTCGGCCGTGATCGGTGTCCAGTTGGAGATGGTGGGCTGGCTGGTGTTTCTGGGGGGCGGGGGGCCGTCTGTGGCGCCTGGTGGATGGTCGATGAAGTTGTCGTAGAGGTTTTTGATCTTGAGGTGGAAATAGGTTCCAAGCTTGTCGCAGAGGTCTTGGGATGGGGTGATGTCTGCGGCTTCGCTGCGTGGGTTGGTGAATTCTTGAATGACACTGAAAAGTTCCTTGGAGTTGGTGGAGTTGGCCAGGATTTTGTTGTGGATGAAGTTCCTTTTGGTGGCTCTGATCTTTTTGTGGTAGTCCGTCATGGCTTCCTTGTAGGTGGTGTGGTTTTCGGTTGTCTTGGTGTTTCTCCAGTTTTTTTTCCAGGCGTCTGCAGGTGCATCTGGCTTCTTGGAGAGCGGTTGTGAACCAGGCGGCTTTCCTGGGGCGTTGTCTGTCGGGGTTGCGTAGCGGAGCGAGCTCATCTGCGCAGTTGGAGATCCAGGTGTGGAGTTCTCTGGCTGCGTCGTTTGCGCGGTTTGCGTCGGGTGCCCAGGTGTGGTTGTCTCGGTTGAGGGTGGAGTTAAGTTGCTCGTCGGTAACCTTGCTCCAGTTCCTTCGTGGTGGGCGTGGGGCTGGTTTGGGTGCCTTGGGTTTGTTGATGGCGAAGTGTACGCAGTGGTGGTCGGTCCATGGCGGCTGCGTTGTGTGGCTGAAATGGACGCTGTTTCCTGCCGCGAAGATGGGGTCGAGGGTGTGTCCTGCTCTGTGGGTCGGTGTGTTGACGAGTTGTTTAAGTCCGATGCTGGCGAGGTTGTCACGAAGGATAGTGGAGTTGGGGTCGCTGGGGTTGTCGAGGTGGAAGTTCAGGTCTCCAATGAGTATGTAGTTTGTTGAGGCGATAGCGTGGGGTGCGATGAAGTCGGTGATGGTGGCGGCGAAGGGTGTTCGGGGGCCGGGGGGTCTGTAGACGAGGGTTTCTCGGAGTGTGGCTTTGGGGGTGGTCTGGATCTTGAAGTGCAGGTGTTCGGCGGAGGGTGCGGTTTCGCTGGAGGTGGTGAGGCGGAGGGTGCTCTTGTGGGCGTATGGCGGGGCCCCTCCTGGGTGGTTGGGGCGGTCTTTCCTCTGGATCTTGTATCCGTCTGGGATGGCGGTGCTGATGTCGGGGGCGGAGGATGCGTTGGTCCAGGTCTCTGTGAAGAAGGCGATGTCGGGCGAAAGAGAGTCGAGTAGGTTCCAGATTTCCATGGCGTGTTTGTGTACGGAGCGTACGTTGAGGAGGATGCATTTTAGGGTGTCGCCGGTGCTGGCGTCGCCGGTGTTGGAGGCCGGGGTGGCGGTGAGGGTCTGGCGGCAGTGGAGGCAGGAGAACTGGCCGTGGGTCGTGTTTGGCGAGGCCTGTTGGCATTCTCTAAGTCTTCCAGGGTTGAGTGCGAGGAGGGTGGTGGTGTCGTAGCGATGGGTAGTGGGAGGTCCAGGGTTCCTGGCGCTGGCCGCGGTCGGGCTTGCCTTTGGCGCGCCACAGCTGCTGCGCGTCCGCTGCGCAATGCGCGCAGCGGCCGCCATTAAGTAGGGGAGGTGGGAGGGAGGAGAGGCGGGAGCAGGGGAATTGCGGGGGGGATTCCGGGGGGAAATTCCGGAGGGGAAATTCCGGGGGGGAGGGGCCGCAGGGGCAGCAGCGGCGAAAGGCAAAAGGAACAGGCAGGCACGAGAAAATAAAACAGTGGTGGAATTAGTGCAAGACACAGATGGGCACAATAACAGTGGTACAACAGGGAAAAAATTAAGAAAAAAAGCGGCTGAGATAGGTTACAGTGGTTGGAGGCAGTCTGGTCCCAGTTGGAGCGGACAGCAGGAGCGGGCAGCAGCCTCGAACCTCCCAAGGAGGAGGTCGGGGTCTGGAGGCAAGAGACGGCACAGCGGAGCAGTGGGGAGAGAGTGGACCTAGACCGAGGACTGATGCAGCATAAAACCACTTTGTTGACAGTGACTTGGCGCCCCAGGATCAGACAGGTGGTGAGGATCATTGCTAGCACTTTGATCTCAACATTAAGTAGAGATATCGGTCTATATGACTTGCATTTATCTGGTGGGTCTTCCACTTTGGGTATGATGGTGATTACCACGGTGTCATCACCATCCCTCCCTGGATGTCTTAAATAGTTCTAAAAATTGGGAGGCCAAAAGCGAGGCATTTAGAATCTTAAAATTTGCCAGGCAAACTGTTGGGGCTGGGATCGTACTGGACCACAATTGTCCAATTGCCTCTGTGAACTCCAAAGTAATCCCATTATCAAGAAGTACCCAGTCTGTCAGCTTTCCAACCATGAAACATTGATGATCGAGCCTGCTCAAAGGCCAGACGACCTGCCCTTTGTGGTTCTTTCAGGTTCCATCAGCTCAGATCATCCAGAGTGAGAATCTGAATGTCAGCCCTCCTCAGCGCATCCCTCTATTTTTTCATTTTTGTGATGAGGCAGATGGCCTCACTTTGAAGGACTGGCTTAAAAGCCTCCCACAGTACTGCTGGGGAAATCATCATCCCGCTTTTGTTTGAAAGTACATTTGTTTCATTTGTTTCATTTCTGAGGGCTTCTTTAAAGGACTCGTTCAGCAATCACCGTGCATTTAAACATCTCATACTTAGGATTTCCACTGTTTGTTCTTCTTGGGGCATGGTCGAAAAGTATCAATGTTTGCATTACTCTATAGGCATCAGCTAGAGGGACCAATATGTAATCGTGAAAATCCCCTTTCTTGGGTATGTTGCTTCCGCCACATATTGCAAAGGCCGCAGGCCTCTACATAGAATGTTAAGCTAGTCTGACCGGGGTTCACCATTCTAGTCTGAGGGGGGGTCTATCTCCTTCCCTATCCCATTACCCCATTAAGCCTTTACCCCCAGTTAGCTTGTGTCAGGGTGGGGCCTCTACCAGGATCGCACTGATGAAATGTAGAAACTCCATCAATCGTAATGGTGGTGTATATATACTAAATTAGATCAGTAAAGAACCAAAAATGGTCCCCGCTGACATTATGTATCTACCGAGTCTATCAAACCAGTCTTTCCCAAATGAGAATTGCTTCCTAAATATAATCTTTACTCATCTCGACCCACTAGCAAAGCATGTAGCACCTTAGCAAAACCATATCTTCCCAGGAAGCTGCAGTAATTGCCCATGAAGGGTGTCTTGTCTGACATGTTTGGCTGTTTGTAGGACAGCAGCCCTTTTATTATTATTACTTAGAACCCTAGTAACATTCCATGAGAGAAGATATATTTCTTGGTGACAGTGGTGCGTTATAGGTCAGTCACGTCTGTGTGCAGGTTCTAATCGTAGATGTTGTGCCATTAATAGTGTTGTCACTAACTAAAAAGAAACTCCCTACTAATATGAATAATCCCAGACCCTCACCCAATCACTTCCAAGAGTGAAGTATGTCACCAGTTGGTCATAGGTCAAGTATACTATAATTCTCAACTCTCCCAAACTACCCATTAAAACATTGGGGAGAATGTGACAGTTTCCACGATTGGTCCCTCGCACCCAGAGGTTTAAATATTTAAGTGCTCTCCTGCCAGCTTCCTATAAGCTGTTCTAGGATTTTGCATCCAAGCTATCCCCACAACAAATGTCCCTTTAATACAAAGTTGTTAGTGCTGATCATCTACTCTCAGTAGATTGGACCAGCAGGCGGCCCGGTCACGGAAGAGTATTACATACAAGGAGTGAGTCTAGGTTTACTCTGGAATCTAGCATCAGATGTTTTTCAACAGCTGCATAAGGAATATAATCCTTTTCAATCTCTGTGCCATATGCTTTTCTCGTGCGCCTCTGTCTGGGTAGCCCATGTCCAGCCTCCCAAAGTCTTGATCGAGTTTTAAAACTGGTCATACAACTTGATGCTGTTCCCTAGGTCTGGCATTTCTTGCAGGCCCATCAACTGGTCTTTAGACAGTTGGCTCCCCTCTATTTTGTGCTCTTTACTACTCCACCTAAGACCAAGCCTGCTCTGGCATGTCAAAGAAAACAAATCTGTTTTGGAATAGGACAATCAGCTTAGCCAGGTAAAGAAGCATGTACATTTAATCCACTGTGAGCATCTTCTATGTCACCAGCTCTAAGGTCTTTATTTGCTCCTGCAACAATTCTACTTTTGTAAATTTTAATTGGTTTAAATGTCATTGCTCAAAGACTGACACACAAATACTGAATAATATATGCTTCTGAACAAGACTGTTGAGTTGAAACATGTTACTTTCTCTGTCTGGAATAAAATAACATTGAAGCATAACCCTTCAATGTGCCTCACATTCCTTTTCAACTACTCTCTGGACAAGGGAATTTGCAAAGAACGTATATGATTTTTCTAGATATCAATGGGACCCCCTTTTCGCTGGCATTCATGGCCTAGTTTCACAAGTGAATACATGTATATATTTTCATAAGGGTGCATAAAAGTGTGAAAGGTTTCTTTGCATGGGGTTCATGAAATTGTCAAGTTTGAAAAATATACCCAGAAAACATTGACTGCAATAAAAATACAAAGGACGAATGCAAAAAACCTAGGCCTCGCATAGAACATTTCCTATCCCCAAGATGAGGAAATAGTCGCAGTTCATGATTCCATTCAAACAGCTGAGGGGGTGGGGCTCATGGAAAGGGAATATGGAGTCGAAATGCCTTCATAATTGATCCAAAGTGACTTGATAATGTGTTCCCAGCGATTCAGGGAGCAGAAGGATCACTGCAGTACTCTAAATCACAGATGGTACCTTGGCAGACATTTTATTTCAAAGAAATTGATCTTGGCAAAATACTCAACCATTATCAAGAAGACCCAGGCGTCAACAAGGCGGCACCCGAAAGCACAAACCCTTTGCATGGTTACATTCTAAGGTAAGTGCAGGGGGAGTTAAAAGCCTGGCACATCCACGCTATATAAGGTTGTGCCTGCCAGATTGGCGCACAGAAAACACAAACTGCACTAATGTTTATTGAGGAGAGAGCAGTCTTCCACCGTTTCTGGCCATGCTGAAAGATCTCGAGTCTAAAAATGTAAGCGTGAAGATTTTCATTGAAAATTGCTTTAGAGGAGGGTTTGGTAGTACAAGGCCTGACTCTGTAACGTAGAGGGCCAAGGCAGCCATGAACAAGATCAAGCCCGATCCCCATTCTTCAATCCCTTTAAGCAGGCACACTGTTCAATTTCTCTAGTTCCCACTAAGGAGATAGGACAATGAAACAGGTGTTGCTTTGAATAAATGAAATTTTAAATTTTGAGGAGGCTACCTTATACAAATGTATCCCCTACACAACCCAATTTGAAACGTGCCTTGATAAATCCCTTCAATGATCTACTCATAAAACTGATGGCAGACACTGTTCATAGATGATTTGGCCTTTCCACCTTACAATGTGACTTTACTTTAGCTTGTGTTCTAACCTACTATGTTCCCCTCTTCATTACAGTGGTAGCTGTCTGTCATAAATGTGGACACACATGAGCTATTTGCCTCGCAAGCAAAATTGTTGCACCTTACTTTATTCTTCATTGAATGTGCTTGCTTTTTTTAGCCCACAAAAGAAGTCCTAAACCCACCATGGTTGCTATTGCTCCCTAAGTCTTCCCTTTTTTTTTTTCTTCTTTTTTTTTTTAGTTTTCTATAGCGCGAACTCGACGCAAAGGTATCAGAGTGCTTTACATTAGCACTGGTTGCGTTACAGGCGGACACATTCATTTTATTTAGGCACGTGTAGATTAAGTGATTTGCTCAGAAACACAGGATGTTGAGCGTCCCTGCTGAGACTCAAACCCGGTTCCCCAGCTTCGAGGTTTGATTCGACTTGGGCCATCTTCCTCTGATTGGCAAACGAACTGTAGCACCTTCTGTGTGCATACCAATAAATTGACAAGATCTAGCAGATGATTAAAGTCACTATAGATTTGGAAGACAAATTAGAGTTCAATTCTGTGTGACAAATTTCAACTAGAATCCCTCAAATGACGACAGCTGAATTTATGTACCTGAACGTTTCCCAGTTGATTCCTTTCCTGCCCTCATGTCGTAAGTATCCACCACATTTTATCAGTGGCGGCTGGTGACATTTGAAAGTGGTGAGACGTAAAATTGTCGTACTGCACTGCGGCGAGCGAGAATAGCGAGCGAGCCCGAACAACGTACGTGGGGTTTGGGGTGGGGTTCTTCCCCCGAGAAAATTTTGAAAAAAGAGTGGACAAATGGTGCATTTTCAAGCAATTTTGAGGAAGCAGGAAGGTTAATAAAGCAATACGGTTGAATTATTTATCATTTAAGAAACTTTAGTGAGTTTCTATCTTTCTCTGGTGAAAAAGCCCTTTGCTGTTATTGAGGTTGAGTTACAGTCCAACAATCTCACTGACTGAAGAGCCTGAGAAAATGTACATTTCCTTCTCCACTCATCCCTGTGCGTGAATACACTATTGCACTGTTCACTGCCACATGGCACAGTTAACCAGGACACCACACAAGTGACAAAAGACTGCAGCCTAGATTTGGCGCAACTTGCAAAAAAGGTTCTGGCTGAGCCTGTGATCATAAATAGTGTGTGTCTGTGTGGGGAAGCGTGAATATTTTGTAGTGTTTCAACACTAGCACACTGTAGGGTGTGGCATGCATTACACTAATCAGAGAGCGGCAATGCGTGCCCCATGGGGTGAACAGCCATGAGGGAATCATAAATGTCTGCCCATCACTCACGTGAGATGGAACCACACTGCCTGCTCGTATACGAGTGTCCGCCTGCTCCCTGCCATGTTCTATCTCAAGTGAGATCATGTGGCGGCTGAATGTATTCTCACTGGTATTGCAGGGCCACAAATGTGAGCATTTCATATTCTGGGATCGTGGTACAAAATAATGCACATTTCAAGGTTAAACATATCTTACTCTTTGTCCAATCACATTGCGTCCTAATGGCGCTGATCATAATTCAATACAATAAAGGTGTATCACGGGTTATGTATGCAACGTGGCATGATATTCACATGGTGACGTTAATGCTAATTATCCAAACTTATATCAACATTCAACAATGTTTTCCACAGGTACATTTTAAAATGGCCTTCTCTACAGTCTTGCCACACCCGGAATAGGATTTTCTGATAAATAGATAGTCTCTGCACCCATCAATGATATACTTTATACAGCTTCAATAAAACAAAACATGTATAGTTTTAAAGGCAAAATTGCATTAAGGTATTTAGTACCTTTCTTAAAAAGCGTTTACTTCTTAAATTTCAATGTGCAGCCCTGGGTTTGATAAGGCTCGCAGATACACCAGGAGGTTACATATCTGATGCTCCGGGTACAGAAACTGCAGAGCGTGGGGCCCTCGAGCTGCAGGGCCCAAAGCCTTGATCACGTACACAATCAGCATATACAGGCTGTGGTTGTCTGCTCTCCTCTAATAAGTTTTTTTTGATAATCAAATTTATTAGCATTTGAGAAAAACAAAATACACAAAGACAGCATAAGCGTGCACAATGTATCTGAGTCCATCGCCAGTAGACAACAGGGTAGTAGACCTGAGCACAAGGCCCCGGAGCAGGCCATCTCGTGGATGTAGCAAGACAGAGGAGAAGCATGCACAGCAATCAAAACAACAAATTTAGCCACTTGCCCCAAACCCTTTCAAACTTTTCAGGACATCCCCGGGCCTCAAAGAGGGGATCTTCTTGGGCTGCGCACCAGTCCACCCCTCTTCGCCACTTCCGTACAGTAGGGGGTTTGGCCCGAGACCAGGCCGCTGCAATGTCTCGCTTGGCCACCGCAACCGCAGTGCCCAAGAAGCATTTGTCTGCTCTAGAGCCGTCTAGGCCATCAAATACTCCCAGGAGAAGACGCAAGGGGTCGTGGGGGACCAGCCATCCCAGGGTCTGCGTGAGCTCTGATTCCACACCCGCCCAGAATGAGTCAAGAATAGGGCACTGCCAGACCATGTGGTAAAAATCAGCCGGGGCATGGCCACACCGTGCACAGGCTGGGGAGGAGCGCAGTCGTGCCCTGTACAGACGCGCAGGGGTAAGATATGCCATGTGGAGATAGTAAAGTTGGATGAGACGCAGTTTAGAGGAGGTCGTCAGAGTTTTGGGAGCCATAAGAGCGTCTCGCCAGTCTGCTTCTTCTAGGGGACCCAGCCACCCCTCCCAGCGGGTGCCCAGCGAGTCTAGGGTCGCAGGGCCATTGTTCACAAGGGAGCGATAGATCCGTGACACCCCCCCTCTACCCAAGTTCCCCATCATGACCTGGGCCTCTAGCGGACTGAATTCAGGAAGTGAGGTGGCTGGTGGGATGTGCGCAGTGAGAGCGTGTCGGAGCTGCAAATACTTATAAAATTGGGTGGTATGAAGGGAGTGGCGCTGCTGCAGGTCAGAGAAGGTTCTGATGTGGTCCCCTACCCAAATGTCCCCAAGGAGTGAAATCCCGATCTGATTCCACTGCCGAAAGCCCTGAAGGGTCGATGCCTCACGTAACCAAGTGCCGTACCACAGGGGTGTGTGTTGAGTAAGCTTCTTATCCCATCTCGTGTAGCGCAGAGCAGAGCGCCAGGCCGTTAGGACTGCTCTAGTGATAGGTGGGATGGTATGTGGTATGGGGGCCCCATACAAGTAGGCCTGAAGTTGTGTAAAGTCCATAGTCCTGAGCTCGGTCCGGTAAGCCGGGTCGGACCAGCCGCCAGCGAACCAGTCGTGGACAACAATGAGTCTAGTGGCCAAGTAATAGAGGTGAAGGTTGGTCACACCCATGCCGTCGAAGGGAGGTATCCGGCAGCGAGCCAAGGCCATACGCTGGCCTCCGCCCCCACAAGAACAGAGTGAGTAGTCCATCAAACTCGCGGAACCAACCACCCGGGAGATGAAAGGTGATGTTTTGGAGAATGTATAAAAAACGGGGGAGAGTCATCATTTTAAAAAGTGCCCCTCTGCTGAGGGGGTTGAGTGGGAGAGAGTGCCAGCGCTTGAGGTCGACCTTAGCCTTCGTGACCAGGGGTGTGAGGTTGAGAGCCCACTCCAGCTCCGGGAGCAAGGTCACCCAAATCCCCAAGTATTTGAACGATTGTCTTCGTAGGGGAATGGTTGACTGCCAATCGAAGCAGGCCCTCGATGGATGGAGGGGAACCAGGGTGGACTTCGCCGGATTGAGCCGTAAGCCCGAGACATTCTCAAAGGCACGGAGGACCTCCAAGCAACGTGGGCCGGAGTTCTCCGGGTCGGCTAGGAAAAGGAGGACATCGTCCGCGTATAGGGCAATTTTGTCTACTTGATGGGGATCCCAAGACCATCCTCGGATTTGGGGATCATTGCATACGAGGCAGGCCAGGGGCTCCATCGCCAGTGCGAATAAGAGCGGCGAGAGAGGGCAACCCTGACGGGTGCCTCTCCGAATGGAAAACGCCTCCGAGAAGGCACCGTTGGTCAGAACTCGTGCTTTAGGGTTGGAGTACAGGACTCGGATAAAACGCCTAAAAAGGGGGCCGAATCCCATCGTAGTGAGAACGTCCTCCAAATAGCTCCAATCAACTGTATCGAAGGCCTTTTCAAAATCGATGAGGAGCAGGGCCAGATGCGGGGTGAGTAGGTGGCGGTGGGCGAGGGCGAGATGGAGGCGTCGTATGCAATGCCGGGTGCCGCGGGCAGGCATAAAGCCGCATTGGTCCGGGTGGACCAATTAGTGCAGGAGGGGACGGAGGCGTTGAGCCAAGGCAGTGGCAAAGATTTTCATTTCGGTATTGATGAGAGAGATCGGGCGGTAGTCCGCACAGGAGAGAGAGGGTGGCTGGGTCTTAGGAATGACCACAATAGTAGCCACATCGGTCTCCGAGGGGAAGGATCCCGTCTCGACCACGTGCTGGAAGAGGTCGACCAAGTGGGGGACCAGTAAGTCGCGGTATGTCGCGTAGTATTCCTGCGGGAAGCCGTCTGGCCCAGGCGTCTTTCCGGAGTACAATAGGGAGATAGGTCCATGCATCTCCTCAGGGGTAAAGGGAAGGTCAAGGTCCGTCGATTCGGCCTAGGCAAGACGGGGGAGCTGAACCCCTGCCTGTTCCAACAGTTCAACCAGTGAGGCCCCAGGGGTCCGGGCTGAGTAGAGATGGGCATAGTAGCCCGCGAAAGCCTGGGCGATAGCTTGCGAGGTACAGTGATGGATACCGGCAGTGTCACAGACTTCAGGGATAATTCGGTTGGCCTTGGGATAGGAGATCAGATTCTGGAGCAGCTTTCCGTTTTTGTCGCCCCACCCATAAACACGGGCCACAGAGGAGCGCCACAGCGTCTTGGCCGAGTCTAGGGAGACCTGGCGGATCTCCTCCCGGAGCATCGCGAGCTGTCTAGCGGGATGAGCATCGTCTGGTCTCCAGGATTCAATTCCAGCCGCGCGGCCTGAGCCTCAAGCTGGGTCAGGCGAGCAGTCTGTGCTGCCCGTTTCGTGTGAACCAGACCTCTGGCCACGCCACGTAAGGTAGCCTTACCGGCTTCCCACAGTGTGCCCGAGGAAGGGACCAAGCCCTTGTTGACCAGAAAGTATTGCTTCAGTTTCACTTCGAGGGCATCTTTGATCTCCGCATCCTGCAAAAACCATGCGTTTAACCGCCAGACCGTACGCACCCCACCGGAGGCATGTCCCAGACGGAGGGAGATAGGGGAGTGGTCTGAGATTCCACGGGGGAAAATAGAGACACCAGACACCAGTTGGCAGTCAGTGGCCGGCAACAGGATCAAATCAATGCGGGAGTGGGTATGATGGGCGCGGAAGTGTGAGTGTATTGTTCTCGGCGGGGATTCCAAATCCTCCAGGCGTCGCACAAGCCCAGGGCAGATGACCAGTCCGAAAGCCGTTTAGCAGAGGTGAGGCATGATGCGGAGGGGTCACCTGTCGCGTCAAGGGATGGCTGCATAACCGCGTTTAAGTCACCCCCAATTATCGTCTGACCCTGAGGGAGAGTGGAGATTACCTCTGTGAGATGCTGAAGAGTAGAGGGTAGTGTGGCTGGAGGGATGTATGTGGATAGTAGTTTAAGAACCTGTCCTTCAAGCCTACCGGTCAAGGCCACATAGCGGCCTTGTGTGTCGGTCGTCGCATGTACTGGGGTGAAGGGGAGACCTCTTCGAGTCAATATGGCCACCCCTCGGGAGCCCCGTGTGGAACCAGAGTGCCAGACCCTGTCGAACCCGTATCGGGCGAGAAAGGAACAGTGGGTTCCTAGGAGGTGTGTCTCCTGAAGGAAAAGGACGTCAGGCGCCTGGCGTTGGGCGCTCCGAAGAACTGCAGCGCGTTTGATACGATCTAGTAAGCCATTTACGTTCCACGACAAGACGTGGAGGGATCTACCGTGGGTGGGCATCCGAGGAGTGGATGGCGCGGGGATAAGTAGGTGTGGAGGGGCCTGGGTCCCAGGCGAGGCGACTCCTCGCAGCTAGGATAGGAGGATATGGCCTGTGCGTGGTGGTGCGTCCCCCATCAATGGCGGTGGTGTGTGCGCGCGATGAGCTGTCATGGAAAACAAAAACCAATGGCTCGAACGAAGCCAAAAGAGAAAAAGTCCAGAGGGCAACGGCCCTCCCTCCCCCCCCCAACCCCCCCCGCCCCCAACACCCTCCACCCTATACTTCCGGAATTGAAGCATCTGTCGCCCTGAAAAGGAAAAATTAACAGTAACAGAGTTAATCTAAAACGTTTAACAGGGCAGTTCGTGGCAATGATGGACCCCTCCATATAGACGGATGTCTTCGTGTCACCAGCGTATGTGAAAGCAAAAACAAGCAAAGAGTTCTGCCTCAAAACCAGTCTCCTGGGCCCCCATCGTCCAGATTATGGCGTCGTCGCGGACCCCCAGAGTGCAGGACTTCGAGATAGGTCTGAGTCTGACAGGACGGGGCGCAGCGTTTCAGACGGGTCAAGATCATGGTTTAAGTCAATCAGGGAATTGGCTCGGTTTTAGCTGCCAAGCGCCGGGGGAACTTCAGAGGAAATCAGCAATTGGGATCCTGCGCCCGGCGAGCGTGAAGGCCCCCTCTTCCGGCCCCCCCTCCTGCGGGATCGATTAGGCCTTCGCTGTGGTTTGGGAGGAGACGAGTGCGACCGTGGAGATGTCGACAAAGCGGTGGGGGAAGGGGGCCGGGTCCGCAATGGGCGCTCCTCCGTGAGCCAAGTCCAGGCCGCCTGCGGAGTGTCAAAGAAGATGGCTTTGCCTTGGAAAACAACACGGAGACGGGCCGGAAAGAGAAGGCCATATCGTAATCCCAAGTTGCGGAGTTTTTGTTTAACCTCCGTGTAGGTGCGTCGCTGGGCCTGCACCTCCCTCGTGTAGTCCGGAAAGATCAATATCGTATTGTTCTGGTATTTCAGGGGGCCATGGGCCCGCGCCTCCCGAAGGATTGCATCCCTGTCCCGGAAGTTGAGGATCCGAATGATGAGGGGGCGAGATGGCGCCCCGGGAGGAGGCCTGGGCGCGAGGGAGCGATGGGCGCGTTCAACCGCGAACCACACAGAGAGAGCGTCTTTGGGTATCCATGACTTCACCCAGGTCTCCACGAAGGTGTCCGCCCGTCCCTGCTCAACTCCCTCAGGGAACCCTATAAGGCGCAGATTGTTACGCCGGGAGCGGTTTTCCGCATCTTCAGCCCGTCGATGTAATTCTGAGGTTTGAGTCTGTAGGTGGGCCACTTGGGTTTTCAGCTGACCCAGTTCGTCCTCAGCCACGGATAGGAGCGACTCGGCCTCCAAAATTCTCGCTGTGGCGTTGCGCAGGTCCTGGCGGATAAGGGCCACGTCCACCTGTACATCACTCGTCTAATAAGTTATTGTGTCATTTCATCAGTGCAAGCTCGTCCGGTGTTTGATTAACACAAAAGATACCACACAAACAGGCACCCACCACATGCACAAACACCACGTTATACCCACACACGAGTCGAGCATAAACTAAAAAATGCAAGATGCTGAATGTGGACGTAAAAGCGGCTTCCCTTGTGATCTGCCTTGCACTGGCTCATCATATGGTAACCAGTCACAAACCTTCTACCCTAACAAAGATGAATCCAAACAACACTCCCAGGAAGTAGTTTTAGTGATACAAATTTCTCCAAATAAAAATGAAAACCACGACTCGGGTGAGCAGCTTTCTCAAAGACAAGGATATTATGTCAAAAATTAGAAAGATGGCGCCACCAGAAAAACCTCACTGAGTATTCCATACATATGCAAACCAACATACCACTGGCATTGAAAGAGTGGCGTGCATGACCAGTGGTGTTTTGAGCCTCCGTGGTTCCCGTACCGGACATCTTCACCTGACAGTTTATGATTACCCGCCATAGGTGAAATGTGGCCGTAGCTTTCCTAGTTAAATGAGCTTAGAATTCATTTGGGTTTCCGTGGTCCGGTGACCTCGACCCGAGGGTGCTTCTCTCTTGCAGAACTAGGATTGTTCTTGACTTTTGAAATTACCGAATCTGCATGCCAGCAGGCGGCGCGCATCTCTAAAAATGTCTGTGATTGCAGAGTTCCTATGAGGAGTGCCAGGAAATGTTTTAAAAAATGCAAAACGCGAAACTACCTGTATCACAATGCCAAGCAAGAAATCTATGTAAATAAAAATGGCAAGCCTGCCTCTTCTAACGGGGGGCACGCGCTTTAACAGACAGCTAATTTGTAGGAGTAAAACAACACCATCTTTTCTTCCATTTAATGTTCAGTGACTCCCAATCTGACATCATGGATGCATGCTTATACAGTCGCGGCAGGCATGACGGGGGGGGGTGTCGCGCTGGTTCGCGGAGGAGATGGAGTCTCGCAGGTTCACGGGGTGGGGGGAAGTGGGACGGTAATTTCAATTTAAAATAAATAAAAAATCTTGCCTTCCCCCGGGTCACGCGCCGCCACCTCAGCTCCTGCTGCTCCTGGCCGGGTCTGCGTTCATTTACCACAGGCAGCCTCCCTCCCCTAAGCCAATCACAATGCTGCAATGGCAGCGTTTTGATTGGTGCGGATGGCACCAGTAGATGCCATTTTTCTGCTGTAGGCTGCATGCAGCCTACATGAGAAAAAGGAGAGGCATGATGTCGGTTTGGCCGGCCCCAGAGGACCGATCAACAGTCAGGGCCCACAACAGTGGGCAAGCCACTCCCCTGCCCTCGAGCAGGACCGCCAACCGCCTGCCCCCAACCAGCACTTACGCCGCAGTGCGAGAAGCAGAAACATAAAATGGTAGTTTTACTATTTTATGTTTCTGCTTCACGCACTGCTAGAAAGCAGTGGGGCGACGCCTCCGCCCTAATGGAGGAGCTGCCCTGCATTTTATCCAGTTGCAAATCAGGGGCATGTTCTGTTGACATGATTAATTCAACAGACATCTAAGGATTACCACTTCACTGTTTTAGCAAAATGTATGAGATTACTGTTTTTCTAAATTTTATAGAAAATCTGGCTCTATGATTAGGGATCAGCACTGAAAAGGCATCTTGGGAAGGGTAAGACTGCAAGGATGCACAAGCAGTGGCAAACACATAAGGGTGCTTTCCATCAGGAGTGGTGGGGCATGCTATTACCGACGAGAGAGTGGCTGAAACAGACGTGAGGGACTAAAAGCATCAGGAAAGAAGTCCAGAGCCCGGTGCCCGTGCTGGGTATCCAGCTGGATCGGCAGTTTAGCAGGGTTGGATTGGGATTAAAAGTCGGCCCGGGCACGCTAAGAAAAGTGGCCCACATTTGCATATTGCCATTCTGCAAAACACTGCTTCAGCTAAATGTTATTAAAACAAGCATTGGCATAGCTAATAGGTTCCCGCTTTTTGGGACCTTATAAGTATTTAGTTATGCAGCACAATATCTCGGTGAACAACACCAACAGTTGCATGGCTAAACACTTATAAGGTCCCAAAGGCAAGACCTATTTCATTGTAAATGTTGTTTCCATCTACTGTAAAGCAGAGTAGAGTGCATATAACAACAGTCCAGACAGCTGACTCAGCAGTAGACGTGGTTTAACGCTTCCTTGCTTGTAGTTGGTAGACAGCGTTTACTCTCGACTCGAGCCCTGGCCTTAGTAATTCCTCCGAACTGCCAGCCTAACAACTGATCGACTCACTGCACTACGAGATCGATTAGAATGCATGAAACTAAGACAAAGAGACGGACTATGTGAAGGGGCGGGACATCATCCAGTTGTAGAGTCAGAAATCTCGATGGAAATGGCGCAGCCATCTTGGAATCTTTTGCAAACGTTTGAGACGTATTAAAGACAATAAGTGAAAAGGAAATCATAGAAAACAAGTCAGCTATTTTTTCCTACTAAAGAATCAAGAATCCTGTATTTTCACGTAATCCCTCTTAATTTGGAAAATAAAATATACATTCTTACCTTGGAAAACACAGGGAGATTGAGCGAGAGCGGGAGAGATGCACAGGCAGAAAGGCATCCCGGGCGGCGGTGGCAACAGAAGCCGGGCAGATGCTGACATCCCGGTAGTCGTAGAGTCAGACCATCAGGGACTTGGGCTGAGATCCTAAAGGGGACCAGAGGACGTGACCACCAAGAATGAGGTCCCCAGGGACAGAGGCACCAACAACCGTCAGTCCTGGAACCATGGCTTCACTGACTACGGTGAAGAGAAGCCGCAGCCTGGGGTACAGCCCTGTGGGCACCGCTGAGACACACCAGGGGGTCGTAAGTGAAGGCCTCGGGGTGAGTCACGGGGGAGCAATAGGAGGTCGTGGTGGGGATAAACAAGTATTATGGGTTGGGGGAATAGTGCTAGAGTTATAGAGGAAATATATTGGGGAGTAAGAGGCAAATGGGTGAGAAGAGTTAAAATGCTGAGGAGAACAAGGGAATTGGTGGGAAGAAATAAAGAAAAATATCCAGTTGAATGGAGGGGAGCAAGAGTCGAAAATCGTGGGAAACTGAGGAGGAATAGGAGTCGTATATAGAGGCGTGAAATAACAGTAAATAGTCGAGAGAAATTAGAGAAACAGGAAGAAATAGAGGGAGATAGCAGGAAAAATAAAGGGAGCATTTGGGGAGCAATAGGAGATGAGTGGAAATAGCGGAGGACAACAGTTGAGAATGTTGTGGAGCAGTAGAGGGAAAACAGTGGAGAGAAATAATTCTGTAAACTGACAAAAACATGAAATGCTTAATTATCATGCCAGATGGAGCTCTCGGACGGTGAGAGGCTGTAGCAGCGCTCCGAGCGCATGAAGCTGACGAGGAGGGAGTGTGAGAAGGGAGGGGGTAGGGGAGGGGATTCACGCGCTGTGGAAAGCCAGATGGCAGCTGTGCACGTCGCACGCGCTTGTGCGCGTAACAGCAAGCTGGTGGCCGGCTTGGTAGCACTTTGAAAACCCCCTTACTAACAGTCGAGCAAGCAGCGCATGCGCTGCTCTAGGCTCGACCTAAAAGGGGGGGGTTGGTTTAAAAAAAAATGCACGGATTAGTTTACACTGGTGAAAGACACCTGAAAACAAGTGAGGCCCCTTCTGCTCAGGTCCCCTGCTCAATATGAATACACTAATGGGCCGGCCCAGCGAGAGAAAGGGAGTTACACTTCCGCCTCGTTGATCAAAGGGAGAAAATGGACGCCCATCTACCTCCAGAAAGGCCACTCAGGCACCCACTGGGCCGCTGGCGGCATCGAACAACGCAGAAACCGCCCAAATCGGCCCCCGGGCTGCTCAAAAAAGCAGCCCACAGCTGGAATTCGGAGACCGGCCCCTCGGGCATTGCCCGAGTGCCCGCGTTACCAATCCGACAGTGGTTTACAGTACTTATGGAAACGTGAAAACTAGCGAGCCTGCCGGACATTAGACGACAGTGACTCTGAGGCTTCCACACACCTACATAGTTTAATGAGGACACTTGAGGAAACTATTTCTAAACAACTACTCAATAATGACTTTGTCACAGGTCAAAGGGGAAATACTTCGTAAAAGCATTAGACTCTACAGATCTATTTATGAAAAGTGTAAAACTGTTTCAGTGAAATCTGATAATTGAAGTTAGTTTGGTTGTGAGCCGCATAACTAAAGATTCTGCCTTCTTTGGCTTGTACAGGTCGTGAAGTTCAATGAGGCGCTGCACAATAGACTTGGTTGTGAGCGCTGCCCCTGTAGACACTGGGCATCGGCGGGGCAGGAAGCCGCGGCTCAGGGGAAGGCCAAGACAGGCAAGTGTGTGTCACTACTGTCTCTGCCTAGGGGGAGCCTGCTGGCAGGAGTGGAGGGCGGCCTGATGAGCAGACGTTCTAACTGTCTTGGAGGAAATGCTCGGCCCAGTTATCTTCCGGAAGGAAGAGGCTCTGCTCTGAGATTAGAGAGCTGAACGGCAGAAATATTTCAAACCTGACATCGCTGAGAACTATTGCAAGGCTGAGAACGTGCGCTACTACTGCTGGGCCTGTATCACCCTCACCGAGAACCCAGAGCACAGGCCTAGCAGGTTAGAAACAGAAATGCAGGCTGAAGTTAGCTTAAGCACAATGCTCACTGATGCTGCCCAGCTCAAGTCTGGAGCTAGCCACACTGACCACAGAGGCTCTTATGAGATCGAGATGAGAGTCATAGGTTGGTTTGCTTATACCAGGTTGGTACGAATGTTATTCTGTACACATCAAAAAGCTGCACTCAGTTACCAGTGGCTGTGAAAGCCTATGATATGTTTTTGGCACTATACTCTGAATGGGTAAAGCATGGGATCGTTGGTAGATCAGTGTGTTTTCATCTGGGTTGATGTCACTATAGTGTCCATGTACCGAAGTCCAACAGCAATGAAGCAGGCTTACATCTAGCTATGCATCACCACAAAAACCTGTAACCGGTAAGAGCACTATTTCGATAAGGAAGCAATTTAAATCTGGGACTGAGCATATGGAGCTAATATAATGTGCTCCATATCAGCAGCCCTGCCAAGTACCACACATCTGGCGTTAGTCTAACGCATTTTTCGTGTAGTGGTCTGCATCACCGCACTGAAGTGCAAAATCACCCACAGCGCCACTCAGCTGTCAAGCCGGAGCGCTGCTATAATGCACCAAATACTGACAGCTGTAGTGGCAGCGCACAGTGCACTCTCCTCTGGCAGGCTTGGGGGCAGGCTCATCTGCTAGCTTTGTACTGTGATACAATGTAACAACACCCAACACCACGCGCCATATGTCTGACGTCACTGGGAGTCACTCACTGTCCGTGCCCAATAGCTACTACAAAGGCAGTGTGTGAGTCTCAGTGAGTTTGTCAGAACTCACTTTAATAGGTGGGTGTCGGGTTCGTCCTGCCGCGGCACCCATTTCAAATAGTAATTGGCTGCTTGCTGCAGTGCGTATGTGGGCAATCATGGCAGCGCAGCTGAGGAGCACGCCGCTCCCATCACTGCGGCGGCATGGATCCAGGGCCGGTCCTAGAATATGTGGGGCCCCGGGCAGAATAGGAACATGTGAGGCCCCTAAGCAGAGACAACGTGGGATCGGATCGGGCCGGCTAAGGAAAGTTTTTTGGTTTTTTTTATAATTAAAATTAAACCAACACCCCGCGACCCCCACACCCGGGACTCATGCCGGCCGCGGCTGGGTTTTGTCAATGGTTGTTAGCTGTTTAAGCTAAATGAGTAACAACAATAAATTATTTTCCTTTCACCTTGTTGTTTTGACCAATAAGTAGCTCCTTCACACACATTTGCATAGAATCACAACTGGAATGCAGGACCATTGCTCTTTGTGCTCTGCAGAGAGGCCATATTTTGAATGATCATGTAATCTGAACACCTTTTTGACCCACAGACAGGCACAGTGTGAAAGTTGGCAACATGCCCTGTGCACACACACAAATTTTAAACAACACAAAGTAAACGTTGTTTGCCAATGACGACAGGAGAAACGTTCTTCCAATGTTCCTTTACTGAAGTGTTGAATCAAATGCCAGCCAACACGTGTTTCGTCAATGGGTGTGTAACCCTTGACTTCCTCAGGGCTGCAATTACATAAACATGGCTTATATCATAATTAAATAATAGATAATAACAAAGTCACATAACATACGTATGATTATGTGAATAAGGCTAGTACTGTCAATCCGACATTTATTAGATATAAGAAAAGTGCCAAGATTCTAAGAAGAAAACGGGATGGAACAAGAATTACGTGACATCATGAGGTGTCATGCATAATAATCCGACGTGAGTTTGTGTCCTGATGCTAAAAAGCATGAATATATAAATTATATATATTCCAAAGATACAGTCCAGCGGCAAATGTCACAAACATTTTTTATACTTATTCAAGCCTTCTTATAATAGAATGAGAAATTTTACGGTAAAGTGCGTGAGAGAAACCATAAGGTGAACAGCAGACTAGGTGTGTGGTGAAGAGGTTAGAAACGGATAAAGTGTGTCCAGCGTGCTTGCGGTAAGACGGTGACCCATAGCGTGTTGTAACAACCAAGAAACACACGGTAAAAATGAAAAGCCTACCTAAAGGCAATAAGGTAGGACTTAAGACCTGTGGGCGAAAAATAGCACCGTAAGGCTAAAACCATCGCATCTTATATTACGTTGCTTCTCATTGGTAAGTATAGCAAAATTACCCTAATTTCTACACATCTCACCTCCTGACTGGTGATAATTCCGACTCAGCGGGTCCTATTAGTAAGTCCAAATCGACGAGATATCCCATTAATTTAGTGGATAATCTGAATGAGAAAGAGTTTTAGAACAATCCTACAATCAGAAGTATATCATAACCAAAAGTACACACATAAACACGGTTGCCATAGAATTAACAAGGCATTACCTTAAACAAAGTCATATGCCGACGTATATATATCTTCCCTCGGTAAATTAGATAGTGTCACTTGAGCTCGGTAATCCTTCTTGTATATTTAGGTTGTGCCAGTTTGAATCCTTCAAATAGATAGAGAAAGCGTCACTCAGAAAGACCTGAAAACGAAACCAATCTCAACGCAACCTGTAGAAAAAGGCTCTCTACCAAATCATACCGCTTACCTTAAGGCGAGTGCACCCGTGGCTAGTGTTTCTGCAAAGAGTAAACCGGAAGACAGAAAACGTACCCCGGAAGCAGTTATAAGCTACCGGGTCACCGTCGAAACTAGACCGCTCACCTCCTAGTGTTCGGAAATAGTGTCAAAGGGCCATATTGTGTGACGCAGTGAATCGACCCGGTCTATATTGTGTGAAGTGAAATTTAAATTCATCGGTCATCCGTGTTCCGCTTAGAAAACAATCTTAACTAAAGTGCTGATATAATGCACATTAAAATAAATAAAAGCTGAGAGGCATCAATGATTATATAGGAGTTCTTATCACAAATAGGTAGACGATTATTGCGAAGCCTAAATCTTGAATACGTAAGTATTACTACATCAGAAAAAAGTCTGTTACATATGTCATTCGTATTCGGGCATATCAGAAAGAACGTTATAACATATAATATTTTAAACAGTTGAAAAATAGGAATGAAAGCCATTAATATAAACAAAACACAACAAAGCTATGTAAATGATAAAGGAATCTAAGGCATCTACAAAAGGTTACTATATAGGTCCTCCATGCTCCATAATTAGATAGTATTATACAATGCGCCTAATCAGCATCAATAGACGTACAAGAAAGAGCTTTATGACGTTATACTGTAGTACTATGCATACCCACAGTAATTCAACAAGTATCATAATAGCAAAATTAGGTTATGTATGGAAGAGGTAGGGATCAAGGTGTAAAAGGCTAACTTCTTATGTCAAATGTCTTATGTACAGATAATAAGGTTATCCCACTTATTAATTTGGGCCAAAGTCTTCTCAATCACAGTTTGCTGACCCATCCGGATAATGAAAACATATAAAACATGAAAAGTAGAAATACACATTATAAAGCCAAATGGAACTTTTCAGATGATAGTCGATTACTAATCTCCTAAGAAATAGTGCATTTCTCGATCGCTATTAAAACCATGTTCATAGGTTCCAAGACGCATTATCCAAATTGCTTCAGACCGTCTTAGACGTAGTTCCCGGTTACCTCCCCTTGGACTTACTGTGGTGATATCAATCCCATAAAAAAGGAAACTCTTGTGTACACTTTGAGAAGGACACTCCCAAATGTGTGTGGCCATGGGATATCTGGGATCTTGGTGTTTCAGAGCTCTGACATGTTCTCCAATCCTCTCTCTTAGTGTCCTTATTGTACTCCCTACATACCTACCACCACATTTGCACTCTAGGACGTAGACCACATATTTAGTGTTGCAATTAATATTAAATCTAATATCAAATGTTCTGTCGGGACCAGTGAAGTTGCTTTTGCAATCAGCGGCCCACCTGCAAATGCCACATGAGCCGCACTTGTAAAAACCCAGAGTCCGTGCATGTAGCCATGTCTCTTTGGTAATGGATCTTGGGTAACTTGGACTGAGTCTCTGGACAGTGTGAAAGTTGTACTGCCTGCATCCTCAACTTCAAAGTGCTCAACTGTAGCCTGTTATAAACACCTGGAGGCGACTCAGTACAAAGGGTACATCATCCAAGAGTAATATGCTGTGAAATGAAATACAGAAACACATGCTGGAAATAGCTAGCACACTTGGGGAATGCAAGATTAAGTAAAGCATGTGAAATATAAACAGGAACAAAATCACTGCCATGGATTACCCTAACATCAGGACCACTGGAATTATGCGGCAGGAGAGGGCTAAATTATGTGGCAGGGTGAGTAAATTATGTGGCAAGAAAAGGCAAATTATGCGGCATAATCCGGCACATTTTGAAATAGTATTACTTCATTCTTTTGCCATTTTTAAACTTGGTAACACTGTTTGGGCACTGGTTGCATCCCATTAGTACCAATTTAACACCCAAATTTAGCAGTGGGAAACAGAAAGTTGACTATTTCAGCTTTCAAAGGGCTCTTCCCACATGCAGCAAGACGTGTCGCTGCATTTTTAGTAACTTTTGGAACCGTTTGAGATAGAAAGCAATTTTGTTGTTAAAATCTGTAGATTATGCAGCAGATGATGGATTATGTGGAAAATGCGTCAAATGCATAATTCTGCATAAATCGTCAGCTGCCGCACAATCGCATAATTCCTGTGGCCCTGCCAAACATGCAGCATCAGACTGGGAAAGAAAATAGGCCCAGTACCAAAATAAAAGGGGCCCCCATTAGTGAGTTAGTTAGCTAGAAAAGTGTCCCATGTTTGCAAACTAGGGCAGTTTTAAACTTGTAAAGATATGCTGTGTAAGTTTTTTGTAAGGTATGGAAGACTGCACTGATTTGAGTTTGGTGCAGGCAATGTTTGCTTTAATATCATAAAAATCAATAGTAAAACACGGCTCATCTGACCATAAAGCAGGTCAACAACTAGCCCAAAAATGGCCTACATACCGACCTGACAGCAGGGCTTTAAGTGGGATGAAAAAAAACTGGAGGTGTCTTTCAAAGGGGCATTGCTGATGTAATTAAGGGTGTGGCTTAAAAACATGTAAGCTATATAAATCTGTGCTTAGCATAGTACGCCGCCCGACTGGTATTTTGCTGCCTCTGTCATTGCCTCTCCAGATAAATATTGCAACAAGTAAAATTACACCTACAACAAGCCAGGACTATTGGCTTTGTCAGTGGTTATTAGTTGCATAAGATGAATAAGCAACTTCTACGGCTTCCTTGTATACAATATTGAAAATGCTCCAGTTCTGACATGATGAGACTGAGAAAGAACTATAACGAGTCTCTTTGAAGTTTCATTGAAGGTAGCGAAGGGTGGCACTGCTACAGAGTTAAGATTTGTTTTTTCACTCTGAGGGTGAGGGCAAAGATGGAGAGCGGGCCCGTCTCATCACCTGCTTTTCAGAACTTTCATTCATTGTGCAAACACTGGATCAATGTTTTTGCAGGCGAACTTAAGGACATGAATATAGGGCCCCTTTTGAATGTCCATTTTAATTCACTACCAGGTCTGAGACTTCAGTGACCCAGCAGACTTTAAACCCTGCTGCATCCACTTTTGCATGCTGATTCTGCTGCTCTGTGTGCACCTCTTGTCTCACTGCCCTACGCACACCTATCTGCTCCCCCCTCACTCTATTCAGTGTGTCTTAATCCCCCTCTCTGCTCTCTTTCCACTTGTCCTAGGTGAGCAGTTTCCATTGTGATGCGCCGCCATTCTATCCTTTGCTCTGCACCGAGCAGGATATTCTGCTTTTCATTGATACAGGGACAGGGCACCCTTCACAGGCAAGGGCACTTCAATAAACTGTCTAATTGCTGTCATCAATATGCAGATGCAGCCATTAGGCCCACAAAGAGAGGCCTGCAGGGGAGATTGTTCAAACAAAGACAAAATATAATCTCTTAGGGGCCCTCTGGGCCTCAATAGTCTGGAGTCTTTAAAGGTGCGAGGCCCCACGGCTGCGAGCAGACGCGAGGCCCTGGGCAGCTGCCCATGCCTAGCGCCGGCCCTGCATGGATCAACCTGCGGCTGGGCCGGGCCCGACCCCCATCGGCGGTGGCTGACTCACCGTCATGAGCCTGCTCAGCAGGCAACCAATCGGGAGCTCGCCGTTTTCACCGTGGTGGTATTGTGATCCTTTGGACAGGGCCGACTCAGACCCGACCCCACCACCCGGGCTGCTGCCGAGTGTGTGAACCATGGCGGCCTGGCCGCCGGAGTGGTTCAGCGGCCTAGAGCCCCAATGTCACCAGACTCCCGAGGCAGTTGTGTGCTAGAATAGGCGGTAGGGGCGCTGGTTGCTGCGGTATTCAGTCTCCAGTCTTAGCAGGTCGGCCGCGGGCCTGCCTGTTGCTGCGGCACCGCCTCTTAGAAGTGTAAGTCATGATCTCCTACTGTTGCAACTACTTGCTAGCCGTGGCTACTAAAATTTGCTTTTGCGGGCGTGGTGACGTCGCTAAAATGGTTGTAATTTCTAATATTTATACGTTTCCCTAGTCTTCATTGCTTAATTTTGTTCGCGAGGAAGTGTCACTCATAGCTGTTGAAATGTCACTCATAATTACACTGAAATTATGAAAATGTCACACACCAATCTGAAACCTTGGCAGCTATGTATTAGACTGATTCCTTATACAATTTCACTGTCAAATAAACTCTTGTACAACAAAGGCCATCTCTAAAAAGAACGTTTCCAGATATTTTTAAGAGAATTATTTTGGAATTTTCTAATCCTCTACACTGTGATGCATATTGTGCATTAAGATATTACAGAACAATAGTCAGAAACTCATTTCAGACAGAAAAACAATATTTGTTAGTGACCAGCCCAGGAAAAGTGTGCAAACTATAGTACAAGCAGTTAGAAAAAAATATTTATTATCCAGCCGCTTATAGGTTTCAGTAATTATTACGCTCGTATACCACACTACATTAAGCAGGCTTCACATTGCCTCTGCCTTGCGCTCGGTGCTCTGACCCCGCTTAGCACCAGCGCGGTCATGAGAATCCCCCACCTCAACCTCTTCTTTTTCCCCCTCTCTCCCTGACCTTCTGCTTCCCTTCCTTATTTTCAGGCTCTCTCTCCCGTTTCACCACTTTCTCTAACTCCTCTGTGCTTTTTTCCATCCTTTATCTTTTATTCTCAGCCGCTTTCTTGAGCATTTCTCACTCTTTGTTTGTCGTTTTCTGTGCAGTCGTTACTGCTTTTTTGTGCATTTCTCATTCTCTTTGCCACTTTTCTGTGCTTTTCTCATTAAAAAAAATATATATTTGTATTGATTTTTTGTTTCATTTAAAATCAACATCGCACTTATGATGGACAGTCGCATTAAAGATATCTTGATCCGTTTGCTGTACATATAGGCGCATTAATCATCACGTTAAAGCATATCCCTACACTGCTACCACTTATTTCAATTAACGCCATCACGCTCACATTCATCGAGGGTATCCGTTATTCTTCTCCATTTGTGGCCTGTGAGTACATGTCTAGTGAATCCAACCAATAGTGTCACATCCAGCTGCCCCATATCCTACGGAACTTTCTGGGGCATCCTCTACTCTTGTAGGTAACCCGTTCTGCTGCCATATATTGGTCCATTCCTGCAACGTTGGCGCACTCCAGTGTCTTGCTATAACTCTTTTTGCAACCACTAGGCCTAGGGCGCTGAATAATAACTGATCTTGGAATGTCTAGTGGCGCATATTCCGGGAGGTCATCTCCAGTCAGGTCCTCCGCCAGCCACGTGTGTCGTAATTGTGCATATTTAAGGAATTGGGACTGGTGGAGCTGAAAGTCAGTGCACAGGGAAGAGAAGGTTCTTAAGGCGCCCTTATCCATGATGTCCCCCACCGTCGAGATTCCCAAAGTTTCCCTTTCCCTCCATTCAAATAATGGATGAATGTCGGAGGTGCCAGCATTTCCCGTTCCAATCTATATGTGGGGTGGTCGCCTGCCACATGTATCCAGTCATTGATGGGTGTTAAGTGTTCTGCCCAGTAGTTTGCTTCAACATCTGGTACTGCCAACCCCCCCATTATATGGGTTTCGTTGCAATGTGGAAAGCGTGATCCGTGGCCACAATAATGAATGCAGTTCAGCATCAATCTCCTGAAATATTGTGTGTGGGAGGGGGTGGTAGGTGTTCTGTAATGCATATAAAAACTAGGGCAAGGTAATTGTTTTAAACATTGCGGCGTGAGCCATGATCATGAGTGTTAGAGTCTTCAATCACTCCATATCGTCTTTGAATTTGCTCAGTATTCATTGGAAATTGTGTATGTGGCACAGTTGCTTGTCGGTCATGAGAAATATAACCAGATATTTAAAGCCTGCTTCAACTGCACGCAGGTCTCTCGGCAGGGGAGGGAGGCCAGTTCCTCATTGGTCTGGGGATGTATGCTATTGACTTATGCCAATTTCCCTTATAACCTGAATGTCATCCGTACTCCTCAATAGTCTGGAAAAAGGTTTGGGAATTGTGGTGGCGGGATCCGTTATATACAGTAGGATATCGTCTGCGTAGAAGGATATTTTCTCCTCGTTGTGTCTCTCTGAGTGACCCAAAAGCCCTGTATCTCCGGGAGTTATCTAACTCAACATGCCAGTGTCTCGATAGTCAGCTCGAACAGCAGTGGGGGCAGCCCTGTTTGGTCCCACGACCAATGGGGAAGTCCCGGGATGTTCTGCCATTCACCCGCCCAGTCGCTCTGGGGGAGTTATACAGCAGCACTACCCACTTTCTGAACTTTGGTCCTATTCCAAATTTAATCAAGGTAAGTTCTAAGAAGGGCCAATGTACCACGTCAAATGCTTTCTCTGTGTTGAGGGACAAGAATATATGTGGAGTGTCTCGGTCTTTGGTCGCCATTAGCCAGTTGTGGGTTCTGCGAAGATTCCACTGGGTCGGCCTATGGGCATGAATCCCGACTGGTCGCAGTGTACAAGTGCTGTTATGACACGCCGCAGTCTTGTGGCCAAAACAGTCGCAAGGCCCTTCACCTCCACGTTCAAGAGAGATATCGGGCGGTAGGACTCGCATCTGTCCCTCAGCTTACCCTCCTTGTGCTTTTCTCATGTTTTGAGCCTTTTTGAGCAGTTCCCACTCATTTTTTGAAGCTTTTCTGGGCATCTATCGCTTTTTGCCACTCTCTTCTATGCTTTTGCCATTTATTCTTTAACATTTCTCTCTGCCTTTTTCACTCAATCTTTAAGCCTTTTAGCATCTTTTAGTCTCAGCCCTTTTGTCCTTTCTTTTGAGTTTCGCACTGCTATCTTACCCCCAACTTCTTGTTCCTTCTTCTTAATCTCTTTGCACTCCTTCGAGTCTTTCTCCCCCCGTGGCGGACTTTTCCTCCTCCTGTCCAGCGCCACACTCCCTTCCTGCTACTCACTTAGCCACCTCTACCACTACCCCATATCTCCTCTCCCTCCCACTTTTACTTAATGGTGATAGCAGCAGCACAGAATCGCAGCAGGTACCTCACTGCCATGCCAAAGGCATGCCAAATACAGGTCTGTTTGCATCCGTCCGCTCCCAGTGCCAGGACCCCTGGTCCTCTGCGGCTACTTCTCTGCTTCCCTCCTTGCCCTGAACCCAAGACGCACTTCCCAGTGCTGCTGCTCAGCCTCACTGGCTGACACCAAAGGTGCCTTCTCCTGTTCCCTCATGCCACCCCGCACACACAACACACACTCGCTGTCCCCCACCTGAACCCACCTCTCCCCACCCGCCCTATCCTGCCTGCTCCTCAATACCCGTTCCCTCACCAAAAATGACACCGAAATCTGGGACCTGCTGCATGATCACACATCAGTCCTGCTCTTCGGGATAGAAACCTGGCTGACTCCCGACACTGCCATAGCTGTCCCCCCCCAGATACAAGGTCTTCAGTAAGGACAGGACTAATAGACCCAGAATAGGACTTGACATCATCTTTAAAGAACACATCCAGTGCTCCACTACCTCTGCTAGCACCAACAACATTATCATGGAACATCCGTCCTTCACACTCCACATTACCAACTAAACCCTGAGCGGCATCCCCAACTACCATCCCCCCCCACAGCCAGTTCCTAAGGCACAATCACAGACTCAGTCAACCGCCCTTGATACTCTGCTCCAGAGCCTTTATCCTCCTCAAGGCACACAAATACCAACTGGAGGACCACAACACAGTCAACCTCTTAGAGGACCTTACAACTGTGGACTCAGCCAGCGAGTCGAAGGCCCCTCCCACACTGCTTCACCAGCTTCAGCACAATCAAAGTAGACAAGCCAACACCCAGCACATGGTCCGAAAACGCCCTTCTTCATTTTAACATACCCTTCCCTCACCACCACAGAAATGCAGTCAACAAACCCTCACGACAGGATTGGAACAAGGTCTCTACAGATTCCTGGAACTCTGAGCTCCTATTCCACTGACTGCAACACCTCAACGACGACCTCCCCATATCAATCTCCAACTTCGATGCCCGGATCACCTCCTGCACAGACACCATGGCCCCACCCAAGACCACCAAGGCCACCAAAACCAGACCACAAACAAGCTCAACTCACTAAGAGGAGCTCAAACTCACCAAGAGCCACTGCAAGCAGCAAGAACCCAGAAAGAGAAAGCCAGGACAATATCTACAAAAGCACTTACATATCAGCCCTCAGACAATCCTACCAACAAACCAGAGCCACCAAATGCTCTAAATTCCGTAACCTCATTGAAAGTAGCACCAACAGTGCCAAGGAAATAATTGCCAAGATTTCACCTAGCTGGCAGCAAGCTCCACCAGCATTACTCCCTCACAGCACTTCTGCAACCAGATATTCCTTTTATTCAGCAGCAAGATCTCCAGCTTCTATGACAACTTCGAGCCCCAATCGGACCCCTTCACCCTTGCAGCCAACCAACCTGTCACTTCCAGCGCTCAGCGGACCACCCTGCCCACCTGGCACACCATCACCATTCAAGAAAATGTAGCAACCATAAGTTCAATACACTTCAGAGCACCAACAGTTGGTCAGCCTGCCTACTTTTACTTCGCTGCCGCCAAACTCATCTGCGGAGTTTCACATGGAAACCTTGCTCATTTCCATAATCTTCAGCACCTACAGGGCCACACTCGACAGCATTGTTTGCAGCAACAGTATCAACGGTATATCATATGCAGATGACACCCACGCAATCTCTGCCTCCTGTTTCCATAATCTCAAGGTGCTCAAGAAGATTTTCAATTGGCTTCCCTTCAACACCTGCAAAACCATCAGCCAAGGCCTCATCATCAGCAAGTTGGACTAAGGCAAACGCACTCCAAGTAGGAATCAACACGCAACTGACCAGAAGACTAAAGACCATACAGAATTCAACTATTCCAGACTCGCACTCTGACTTCCCCCATGCATGCACTCACTCCACCCTGCAACTCGAAAACCTTCACTGGCTCACCATCCATTAATGGGCACTCTTCAAACTCCTCATATACATACAATGCCTTGAACAAATCCACCCTACCTACCTCAATCACATCCACAGACCCACCCAACACCTCCGCCCAGCCGACTCCTACTTAGACACATCCCCTGCGTATGCAGAACTAGATCTGACAGCCAGGTCTTTTGCTACCTGGCTCCCAAAGCCTGGAACAATGTACCCTTGCACATCAGAGCCAACTTCCCAGTTCTTGGAATTCGAAAGAAGCTGAAGACATGGCTCTTCACCTAGTCTCAGCTCAACACCCCTGCTTTGCAGTGTCAAGATACCCTCATGGGCGAGTTGTGTGCTTTACAAATACCCATTACATAACAGAACACCAACAGAATCGACTATAAGTGCTGATAACAGATGTTTGATCCAACTTAGCCTTTCTCATTTTATCTTCAATGTGAGAAGGGGTAGCCAGGGTAATAATTGCTACCCCTGGCTGACTTTTGGGCACCCTTTCAGTGCTCTTTCTCCCAGTGGCTTTAGGGATCATGAAGGCAAGGGCAGGAGGAGCAAGAACAAGACACTTTTATGGCCTTGATCATTTCTTGCCCTTTCCCAGCACTGACATGAATGGTGGGACAAGGAAGGTGTCAACTTATGTCATTGGGAGCCAGAGTGTAATGTGATGCAATTCCCATTATGCCTCGCATTTTGGTGAATGAATGTAGATGAATAAGAAGCTACTTGGACCAGCTGGGATTCAAACTTGTAAACTACAGATTGAACACAGTTCTCTACAGTGGATGCATTAATCCTTTGAGATTCAAATCTGTGACCTACAGTATCTACACAGATCTATTCAGTGGATGTGTTAGTCCTTTCCTGCTTTTTTACCAGTTGAAATTAATGTCCTAGATCAACAAAAAGCAACAATGGAAAGGCATGGTGGCTTTGCAAAAAATAATAAACAATAATTCAACCCAAAAACACCAATCTCATTCTATTATGTGGACCAAACTAGCAGTGCTCAGTATCAACTTAATGTTGTTTGCTCATGGGGGCAAGTTTTATAAGATAAAAAGAAATAGTGTCAGGAGTAGACACTTCTCTAAAAGGAGTGGTAGAATGGATAGAGACAGATGCGAAAATCCATCTTAGGAACTTGCATCTTGCATTTTACATACTTCTATAAATTTGGAAATAGCTTTCGTAAACGTTGAGGAACTGAATACTGGCAGTAGATAAAGAACAAACCCTTTGTCTAAATTAGTTTGCTGTGTCCAGCCACTGAAAGCTACTGTGGTTGTTGTGTTCTGCTCGGAAGGATGTGAGAAATTACGAAGGAGTCACATCCACCACACAACGAGGAGCTTAAAAAGTACTATTCTGCACAAAGTGTACTTGATGCCCCCAGTAACAGTATAATATGATACACTATGGCTCTTATACATGTTGAGATTTCGTCTACTTTAGATTTTACTACTCAACCCCTTTAGTACTGTAGCAAGCCACCATATCTGCCGTTAAACAGACATCACTATGGTCCAGCCACAACCAGCACCTAACAATGGCCAAAAAAGCCTCCAAAGCCCATTTTCAGAGAATACCATACAACCCCATTTACAAAAAGGTCCAGAAAACAACTGTCTTTTTGAGGTAGCACGTGCTTGGCCTGGTCATAGGATATAAACTACAATCTAAGTCAAAATGAATGGATTCGTACTCCAGCCACCTGACACACATTCTCTTGCTTAAATTGATTTCAGCTGTCAGCTACCTTCAACACAGTTGCCCATAGGATGCCAACAGACTGGCTCTGCTCAGCAGTCACTGCACTAGTCTAGGGCTTTCTATTCAGTCGTATGCAACACAATTGAGATGTTTCTCTCCTGCTACATCTCTCAACACATTTGATGCCCCGTGGTGGGTTTTTAATTCCCTTGTCATTGCAGGTTAACCTCCAAGCTTTACTCCACATACTAAGATGAATACCCATTTTGAAATTCATTTAAATGTACTCATTTTACCATTTGGATCCCTGTCTTGGCACCATGAAAGATCTGCTTTCAGCTATCAGAGGTAGTGGTGCTTAGTACCACCCACCTGTCAATGTTTTTCTTCAACTCCCAACTTCTTCTGACACCCCTTACACATCTTCTACCCCTAGTCTTGGTCCCAATCTTTAAATCGGTCTTCATGTTTTACCGAAAAGTGATCAGTGAAGTAAAGATGCCGCTCTTCCAGCTATGATTACTGCATCCCTCCTGTCTTATTTTCTCTACTGGTTTTAGCGCCATTGTAGTCCATTTTCAGTCTAAACTGGGCTGTGCATTTTATTTTAATTGTTTTTTGGACCCTCACCCAATCCGACAGACCATGCCCGCAACCTTGGCACCATCCTGGTCAGCAAGCTCACCATGAAAAGCCAGATCAAAGCAACCTCCTCCGCTTGTGTCCTCACTCTTTGCATGCTTTGTAAAATTTTCAAATGGCTCCCCGTCAATACCAGATGAGCTGTCACTTCAGACCTAGTCATCAGCTGGCTGGACTACAGCAACACACTCCATGTAGGAAACATCTTGCACCTCCTGAAGAGACTGCAGACCATACAGAATTCAGCAGCAAGACTCATCCTCCACATCCCAAAGCAGACCCATAGCACCCCCCACCTCAAGAAGCTCCACTGGCTCCCCATACAGAAGAGATGTCAATTCAAGATGCTGATCTGCACCTACATAGACATACACAACCAAGGAACAGCATACATCAACCACTGCCTGAACTTCCACTAACGCTCTGTCTCCCTCTCCCTTGCTCACTCCCCCGCATCCGCCGTAGCAACAGTGGAGGACGCTCCTTCTCCTACCTTGCTGCAAAGTCCTAGAACAACCTTCCCCTACACCTCTGGACCTCATCCTCTCTGCTGGAATTCAGGAAAGGACTTAAGACCGGACTGTTCAACTGAACCCTACCTAAGCAGCAGGGTTCTCAGCGCATGGACACCCTCACAGGTAATTAGCCACGCTTTGTAAGTCCTGTTTGATTGATTTATTATTTGTATCTGTCTCAGGCTTCACTCTCTCTTTTACAGACAGCACCAACTGCAGCCAGCTATGTATTATTCATGTAAGAGATGAATGGAAACACCGTCCTCCAGTAGAGCCTTCTGATTGGCCCATGTGTTGGCTAGGACTACATTCAGGGTTATCAGTCTTCAATGGAGGGTAATTGAGCCCAACCACAAACTACCTCACTATCTTACAGTACTGGATGACGAGGAAACCTCATTGCCAATCGACCTGTCTTGTGGATTACTGGAGGTATGATATTCTGTTTCTGGAGAGTCAAACTCTAAAACTCCTGACCGATCAGCAACAGGATGGATGAGTGTCACCTTCATTTTCCATCCCATGTCCTTTGCTTCTTCTGGATACCCCAACAGTAAATGCCAAGAAGCAGTGTAGTCCACATTATGTGCTACGTAAAAGCAAAGGCTCTCTCTCTCTCTCTCGCTCTCAGTCTAGATGGCAACAGAACAAACACTGGCTAAACAACGTTGCACCAAAGAAAGGAGGGTACCTTTAAGTTAAGAAGGCAGCTAAACTGAACTTTAACGATAGTCGACTGTTCAAAACAAAATTAGGGTCCATCATACTCACCCACATTTCAGTTCTCAATCCACACTGAAATTCACTTAAGTTGTTTATTGGTCCCAAAGATATTTTTCTATGCAACAAAATTAATCTATTTTTGGAGTAATATAATTTCAACAGCTACGGGAGTCCAGCATGTCCAATCAAATGAACATATCTTAAAGTTCTTGTGATTTATTTCATGTATTACTCATATTGCTAAATAAAGATGTCCTTGGAATTATGGTAACTGTGTTAGTCAAATGAGCACTGCTGGAATACAATATGGGGCGCATGAGAATTAAATATTGTATCAATTGCTTTACACTATTGAAAAGTGACGAACAATGCAACTATTGTATAAATAGAAGACTTTGGATAAAGTTACTTAGCGGAAATTCCGTAGCACATGTTTAAGTTACGTCAGCAGCTGCTCTTTACTGCTTGAATGTACTGGGGTTAACCTCTTCTTCTTTGTTATTGAAAAATTAATACCGGTGTTACAGTTGCCTGTGCTGAGCAAAACACGTGCTGGATAGCCGAACTACCTGGCTTTACTCATGATTTCTGTAGAAGGCACAGGCCTGGAAGGACTTATTCATGGCATATAATAAGCAGTCTGATGCAAAGGCTGCTTCCATTCATTTCACTAAATATAAACTGAAAGCAATCTCTGCATGTGCTCGTAGATCCAACATGGTGCTGGCATACCCAGCCTTTGCACGAGGAGGATACATTTTACACAAAGAGGGTGAGTATCCTGTATCTAGGCTCGGGCGATGACAACTCTCTTGCATTTATCCGCTTTCCCTGCTTGCACCCTCCCAGCACATTTTTAAAAAACAGTCTGCAACTTGAAAGTCATTCTGGATGTCACATCTTAGGCGGAACCTTGACTCTGCAGCTCCAACCTCGTTCTAACAATGGTCATCTCCACTGCTGAGTAGTAGAATAGAATCTTCCTGCCAAGATGCAGGTCAGGATCTAATGAGTAAAGGAATCATGCAGCCCGTCCCTTGAAGCTCCACTCAGGTCAGAAGCTCAAACATTCTAACTCAATTACACTTATATCACACCAGTGACTGTGGACCAAACAGTGCTTTGTATTAGTCTATAAAACTAACAAAGAATCTAGTTGCCACAAATTTGTGGCAACTAGATACTTTGTTAGTTTTACAGTTTAAGGAGATCCAATCTAGTTTGTGTCAAGGGCCCAAGGCAATTCACAGTCAAACGCCCTCCCATCCTTTTAAACCAAGGAAATTATACCAGTTGACCAGATGCCCAAGGCCAACCAACCAAAATACAATCTCCGTTTTTAAGCAGAGATAAAGTTTTGGAAGTGCAGAAAGCATACACACAATGCTCACCCTCCTGGAAAGTAGACTTTGTGAGTCAGAAAAATGCAATTGTTTTGACAGGTTCACCCACACACACTTCACTGTGCTAGGAATCTTGAGCTGCGGCCGAGCAAGTGGTCGTAAAATTGTGCGATATTCGTCATCTGAAACCCTTTAAATTTCCAACCACACAAATCGTGATGAAGCAGTCTGTGGGCACGTCAGTGCTATGTACAAACAACAAACATAATGTATTAAACTGATGGAGTTGTGTCTGCTAGGTATTCTCAAATCATAAAATTTTCAGTCTTCAGATTAAAAATGCTGCAAATTGCAGATTAACAAACTCAACGGAGGTGCCTTAGGCTAAACCAAGAGAAGGCTAAACAAAAAAGAAAAAACTGAATAAATCAGGGAAGCAATAGGGAAAGTAAAGGAGGAGCTTGGGTGGCTGGATGAGGGAGCAACATGGAGAGTCTGTGGGCAGGTGTTAAGGGGAAGGAAGCAGCACATGAGGGAGAGAACTAGAGCACACTCATACTCACGGAGTGCTGAAACAATAAGAACACAATGGTTCTCTAAATGTGAGCACTGGAAGGATACAAGTCATCTAATTAAAAGGATGGTAACGAAGCCATGTTCCCAAGGAGAGACAAACAGAAGAACGGTAGGGACAATCAGAAGAACAATATGGAAAACCACTGAATGAAAAGCAAGAGTGACAACAAAGACAACCAATGATAAGCAATGGGATGGGCGAAAGCCCACTGTAGGTATTTGGTATAGTCCACTATAGGCCTTTGCCTCCCAGCCTGCTAAAAGCCGTCTGATAGGCGAGACCTAAAACAGCCTTCTCTGCTCATACAGTTGCCAAGGCATCAAACCCAGGAATGAAAATTTGATTAGGAATAACAAAAAGCAACGACGAAAGGGTTGCAAGACAGTTCTTGTGTTGCATGTACAGTACAAAGGCAAAGCAGCCTGCATGCTTGCTTCTGATTTTGTGGAACTCCACTACTTGATCTTATCTGCTGAGTTTTAAGTTCCAAAAACTGTAGCGCCGATAACAGTTGTGATCGTATCCCATTCCCTCTGCTCTACGTGATAAGCATCTGCCATGTTTGAAATACTGCTTCAGTTAACATACCACACAAACCACTAGCAGAAAGTACGTACCACATGAGACTCTGACAAATCCCTTTCATAACTTCACTCCCCATTTAGTTTAACTTTGTGCAAATTTTTGACAGCTACAAACCTGTAATTTGTGGTTCTCTTTTAGTACACACACCACCATGAAGTTCAACCTGTATAAAGCTCTGGATGAATTTTTGAAATAGTGGTTTTAAAACACATTTTATTTTTGCATATAATTATAATGGATGTAAGTGGAAGACCTCTGGTTTTGTACAAGCATAAATTGGACTAGGCACTATTAGGAAACACATACAATTATTTTGTTCTAGCAGTATCTATAGAATAAGTCATGCAGTTAATAACCAGGAAGAATAGTTTGGTGTTCCAAAGTAATGCTCCATTGAATTCGAAATAAAAAAATATTTATTAAAACCTCTTGCATTTTTCTATATTTTTATTTAATTAATTTTCCTTTTAGATAGAGTTGTAATATACAGGGTGAATGGTGGTGCTACGCTTGGTACCAGAAAACATAACATTAATATTCCCCAATACAATTTAAACATGTCAAGTGATCTTCTAAGGAATGGGTGGTCATAGGAGTTGTCAAAGTTCTATACATGCCAGGATATACAGGAGGGGTAGTATATGATTGGAGTGCCCTTACATGGTTACTGTACGGGGGCTATTCATTGAATGAGATCACAGAAGACCTCCGGCATCAACCGCAATTCAGACAAAAGAACCTTGTGGAAACCAAAACTTAGCCAGAAATTATAAAGCAAAGGGAAAATCAGTAATTCAAGACCAAACAAAGACCACCAAACAAAGGAGCGACCTGGTATCGAAAAAAGAAAAAAAAAGGAACTTTCTCGAAATCTCGAACCAGATATGATCAAACAAAGGAACATTCTGGAATCCAAAACCAAACTGGGCATCGTCAGAGAAGTGCCAATCCCTGGTAGCTACAGTTCCACCACTATGTAAACTGCTTCATTTTGAAAATCAATACCCCACTCATATTTCTCTATCTAAATCCGGGCTTGCTGAAGAGGGAGTGATGTCTTTTACAAAATTGGAACATGCGTTTTCCCATTCCAAATAAAGCTGGGAACAGCTCACTAACAACTCTATTGTGCAGCTTTTGTTCATGAGGGCAGGAATGATGCCAAATTTCCAGGATGACCACCGATTATGAAGAGGATTCCTATTCAGCTTCATTGTGTGAAAATCCGTCTTTTAGATTTCTTGAAAATCTGTCCCTCGTGGACTATAATTGGACACTTCTGCTATATGCCTATGCACAGAATTGTTTGTATCTGGCTTGACATTAAATTCTCGTACAACTTACTACCCAAGATGACCCCTCTGCGTGCAGGCTTACAACAATCAATTTAGGATGACAAAATCTCTCCAAAGCCTCAAGCAGAAACTGAATAAAATAATGTATTCTGAATAAAATAAGAAAAATGTGCACACACTTTGAGCATGTATACTTTGCTCTTCGTCACAGTACGAGACCAGCAAGACTGAAGACTGCTTCCTCAAGTGATATTTAATGAGCCAGCATGAAAAAACATGTGTCAAATGATTTCTATAAGACTATCAAATCATTTTATACAGGAACACCGTTAGTCCAAAAAAACAAATATTTTTTCAAGAGGTCTGGCAACCAAAGGCCTGTAGTTTAGAGTGCGAGAGGCAAAAAGGTTAAAGAACGTGCTCACTGCTCAAGCGAGTCGCACAACAAACTCAAAGAGTGCAAGCACAGCAACCATCTGACTAATAAACAAAAAATTGGGTTATACTGGAAATCTTTAACAGTTCCACACAGACCAGAATTAATCGACACATTTCATAAGGGGATAGTCAAGGAGAACCTTTATTATACAGGAGCCTTCGGAAGATCCTTTGCTTCAAGGGCAGCAAACAAACAAGAAAATGTATTAACAACACAACCCAACTCTTGTATCTGCTACAAAGATGTCACTCACAATCCCTTGACTCTTATGCAAGTTACTCCAGCCTTCAGCAGATGCCACACCTGAAGTAAAGTGTGGATATCTTTCCAAAGAGTCCTATGTTCCTGACCCTATGCTATAAATTTCATAAATACTCCTTGCTGCACATTTACTCTAGTTTTCTGTTAGACTAGAGGTGTTGCATGGAGCAGAGACACCACTCAAAGCCGATTGTTGGTTGACAATCATTTTAACTTTTAAGCCTGAATCAATATTCCTAGAGAGGGCTTTGTATGCCTCATCAATGCACGGGTTCTTAAAGGATAGCCTTCTTGGATATTGGTACGAATTCCTAAAAGAGAAGTATGACCACCTAATATAGCAGTTGGATAGCAGAGCTTTACATGAAAGCCCATGAAAGCCCTAGGAGCCCTGTCATGTTCTACTGTGCCGTAGTGGGAATTAACTAACACAATCTATAAGACTGTTTTCTAATGGGCAGAAAACCCATAGGATCATTTCCTAAAAATGAAACTCTTACAAACTTTTCTCCTGCAACAAAAATTTAAAATAAATAAATAAACTACTGTCTTTAGTCATCTTCATTTGTCACCACCTTAACCACTCTGAAAATGTCGATGAGCGGCATATCAAAAACTCAAGGAGCAGTCAATCGTGTACCTCATGGAGTTCATTATGAGCAATAGAGAGTAGAGCATAAGACGTTCCTCAATGGTACATCATTCCTAGGAGGTTCATTGCTGCAAAATGCACATCATTCTGAAGAAGTGAGCAGTCTCAGTACCTGGAGTGGACTTGGTACACTGTGATCATTCAAGCACGACTTACAAAACACTAACTATAGCAGTTGTCATCACTACTAACAGATATCAATTTTTTTCTCAGTTAAAAGGCTCTCGGCTGAAAAAGTATTTTTGCTAATACAAATACATATGGGTTTGTAAAAAAAAAGAAAAAAAGAAAATCACTCACAAATCGGTGGTAAAAACAAATCGAAACTTGCAAAAGCGTTAAAATTTTTATTTTTTAAACGAGCGGGCAGTGGAAGAAACCGATAGGCGAAGCAGCAGGGGTGTCAGAAGCAAAACTGGAAAAGACAGGGACATGGGAGCAACACAAGGGAGGGCAGGCGGACACCGAAGCAACACGGGGGAAGGCTGGAGACATGGAAGCAACACAGGGAAGAGTGGGGGATGTGGAAGCAATAGGGGGGCAGGGGAATACGAAAGCAACACAGAGGAGGGTGTGGAGGCAGATATAACATGGAGAAGCACCAGGTCGCAAGAAACAGGGAGTGGGCCAGGGAGAAGCACACCGAGGCGGGCAGCAGCATGAGGACAGAGAGAAGTACACAAGGTAGACAGATTAAAAACACATGCACGCTTTGTGAGTGCTAACACAAAGAAAAGAAAGTAGTTCCCCAACATCGAGCAAGCTCCATGTGAGGGACACACACAAAGTTGAGAAGGTGAGACACAAATAAGAAGCAGGCAAATGATAGTGACAAGGAAAGCCAACCAATGGTATTCAACTGGCAGGCACCAAAGCCTTCTATGTTCATGGCAAGCCACAATATGCCTTGCAACAAACAATGCATGTTCTGTCAAGAAGACTCGACCTAAAAATGGGTGGTTTGGGAGGGAGCTGCCTTGATGCTGTTCTTGTACAAAATAGGTAAGCGCTGATCAGCTGCATGTACTTTAACATAGGAAAACACTATACAAATGCTACAATAAAGAAAATAACAGTGCAGAAGCCTTGAACAGCTGTCTTACACAAGTCTTTTCATGGATGAATGCCAACTCCCTTAAGTTAAACGTGGACAAAACTGAGGTGCTGCTAGTGGGTAACCTTCCTTATCTCCGGGACCCTCATCTATGGCCAAAGGTGATGGGTAACATTCCCAGCCCTGCCCCTGTGGATAAGAACTTGAAAGTTTGGCTGGATACAGAGTTATCCATGAATCACCAAATTACGAGGATGGCAGCCACTTGTTTTGGCATCCTAAAATGGCTTAAGAAAATCTTGGGCTGTCTGTCCAGCTTTGCCCAAAGTCATTCAGGCCCTAGTTATGTTCAGATTAGACTATGGAAAGATGCTTCATCTACGGGTCAAGAACAGCCTATTAAGACGGTTGCAGATTGTGCAAAACGCAGCAGCTAGACTTTGACTACATCCCCCGAAGTTCTCGTTGACTGACAGTCTACTTCAAGAACTTCACTGGCTTCCTATTGAGCCCATGTCCAATTCAAAGCACTATATTATGTGCATAAATGTCTATCTAATTCAGGTCCGATCTATCTTTGACTGGGTGTATAAGAAGACACCAGAGATCCATCTCTGCGGTCAAGTGACCTTGACCTTGCTTTGGTTCCTAGAATCAAGAGATCTCTGCAAGGAGGTTGTGCCTTCAATTTCTTAGGTCCAAAGCTTTGGAATTCCCTCCCTCAGGATCTCAGGGCCTGTCGCTCCCTTCTGATTTTCTAAAAAGAGGTTGAAAACCTGGTTGTTCGAAACCATTTGGAGTAGGAACTATCTTTCTAGAGTGTATCCGGATCTGTTTGGATGGCAATGCGCTGGGAAACCCTTTCTGCGTAGCCATGCGCTATATAAATCCAATTAACATAACATAACAGTACAACACTGTTCGCCTGTCAAACAAGGTTACAAAGCGCTCTCAGGAGGTTAGTTTGTTGTGCATGGTTAGCAGAGTGTTGTTTTCTTTAACCGTGGGCAATGCTAGCGGAGGTTGCGGAGCTTTGCTAACTACGCATTACATTGAAAACACGGAATTCATGCAAAAACTCCGACTCCGCCACGTAGCGGAGTTAGCTACTGCACCCACAACCCTTTGATAAAACAACTTTACCTTTACATGCTAAAAAGCATATAACCATTTAACAAAAGTGAGCTTTGAAAAATATCAGGCAATGAGAGGTGATGATTTTGGGGTCCCCCCTAAACTAGGGGGAGGACCAAGCAGATGCCTTGAACACAAAGAGCATATCATGCTGAACGATTTGGTGGTGGTCCCATCCTCCTAGGACCACCCCAAGCAAAGTTATGGGCAAAAATACAATGCCAACCAAAGGCCCAGCAAAGCATTATGGGGCAAGATTCTAGAGTGAAGTGAATATTATAATATTAGCTCTCAGCTGAACTGGGAGATGCTGCTGCTTGAGGAATGTTTCGATATTGGATACTATAATATTCACTGCACTCTAGAATCTCGTCCCATTATGCTTTGCAGGGCCTTTGGTTGGGATTGTATTTTTGCCCATAACTGTGCTTGGGGTGGTCCTAGGAGGATGGGACCACCACTGAATCGTTCAGCATGATGTGCTCTTTGTGTTCAAGGCCTCTGCTTGGTTCTCTCCCTAGCTTAGGGAGGACCCCAAAATCATCACCTCTCTTACTGCTGGCTATATTTTCATTTTCACTTTTGTGAGATGACTGTATGCATTGTAGCATGTAAAGACAGAGTTACTTGTTTTACCAAAGGTATGTGAGGTTTCTGTTTTATTAATTGGGATGAGATGGAACAGAGTTACGGAGCGGAGTTTCACTGAGTTTTTGTTCAACTCTGCAGAATCTGCGTAGTGGTACTCTGCCAACCTCGCCCACCCTTAGTTTTCTTAGAGAGGGCTATCAAAATAGACACGGTCAAACATTTTCAACCCAGATCCCACACTACACCATTCAAGTGAGCACTCCTGGCCCTCTCAAGCAAAGTTATAGTTGATTGTTCTTTCCGTTTGAGAATATGCAAAAATAAAATTTTAAAAAGCCCACGTTAAACTTCGAGCAGCACAATTTTCATAATATATCGGGCTATAAAACCATAGAATATGCCGATCGCAGTAAAACACACATTCAAATGCATCATGGTCTGCCGCAGTCTCTACATGAAACATCAGTAGAGGGCAGAAAATCTTGTGTGTGCCTACATATAATTTGTGCCAAAAGGACAAAAAGGTGGTTGCACAGCAGGCAGTAATTAGCTCCATTGAATATATAGTAAGCTCCACAGGTCTAAAAACATCCGCTATGAAAATAACACTTGTTTTAAATAGCAGGACATAATGCATATAATGTTTCTGTTCCAGTTGAGAGTTCAACAGAATGTTCTGTACTGCTAATAATATTATGCAAAATGTGCAAGTGTGCCGGGGGCTCCACTCACGCATGCTAGAGTACTTCTCAAAACGCTAGCCAGTCAGGGGTGAGCACTAATGGTTAACAAGGAGAGTGTTCATTTTGACAGGAGTTAGTTTACTGTGTGAGGTGCTGCTCAGTGATCCAGGACATTTGCAAGTTACTTAGGATACAAGTTCAGGCCTCAGACATGAAATTCACACACTGCTCCAAGATGACATTCACATATTGCCCCAATATCTAAACAGCATTGCCAAGTCAGAAAATATTGCCCTGAAACTCAAACCTCTATTCTCAGGCAAGAATGCACGTTTGCCAGGGATGACCTGCATCTCCGTCATGCAAAAAACACACTGCTCCGAACACTAATGCACCACTGCAATGCCAGCATCCATAGTTCCCTTTCCATAGCACAATTGGTAATCGAGTCAGGATCCAACAATCTACAGCAGCATTGTAATGGCAGAAATGGGACTGCCGGGGCGCTAGGTGGCACACGACCAAGATGGCCGCACGCCTGTGAGGCTCTGGACACTTGGCTCAACTATCCGTCCTTTATCCTGGGTCAAACGACCTCAATGCCCGCTTGCTGCGCTGGAATAGCCTCCTGAGACCACCAGCTTCCTGCCACTCTGGACTTAGCCCCTGCGGATGACCCCCGGCGCTGTTACGGGCTGACAGACTCTGCCGGGGACGGAGGCGGCGGCCTGCGGTGACCCGCGTACGGCTCGGCTGACTGGGAGAGAGCCGGGGATTCACACGTGGCGTACAGGCCCCGCGGCTTGGGGGCCAACCTCCTCCTCACTCAGCACCAGCGACTCGGACTCCCCGACCGCGGCCCATCGCTGGCGCTATCGGCGCCCGTCATTGGCAGCGCAGACACCATGACAGAGGATCCGAGCCCGTTGGCCCCAGCGCACACCACGATTCACAGTGAGACGCTATCCCCCCGGCGCGGAACTAGCCATCGCTGCCTCGGCGCTCGCGGGGGCCGCCTCTTCATTCCTTTGCCCCCTCGTGGAGCGCTGTGACCTCTGGCTCCTCTGCTGTGCTGTCTCTGTCACCTGGTGCTTGCGACCCTGAGCGGCCCAATTACTGACAGACGCCTGCCGCCTCGCCTGCCTCCATTTGCTGAAAGCTGTTGCACGGCGCTTTCGCGCTCGCCTTTAACAGCGTTGCACCTATTGCCTCACCTGCTGGTGCGGCCCAAATACGCCCTCATCCAGCGTCGGCGCTCCGATTCTGGACCACCGTGGACGCCTCTTCCTGGGCCTCAGCAATTAACCGCCCGCACCTCTTACATCGGGGAGAGGTGCTTTATCTGCCTACTGTGGTTGGCGCCTCCGCGACTCTTCTGATGTGCTGAGCCCCGATCCCTCTACAGCAACTGCTGCACTGGCCCATTACATCTGGGGCCCCTTGGCTTTTCTGCCTGACGATCACCGCCGCTCCTGGTCCTCTACAATCATCGCTTTGCCCCACACTGCTGCTCCCTCTGCTTCTCCCCGCTGGGGGCCGGCATGACTTCTCCCCCCCCCCCCCTTCGCCATATTGTCGCTATCCTTGCGGTGGTGGGGCACGGCTGACTCCCTCTGTGCTTGGTTACTCGCCTCCTGTGCGCCTTCATCATGGGGAAGCCTGAGGGCCGCCAAACCAAACTTCCATTTGATACTAAGAAGGCTGTCACCCGCTCCAACGCTGAAGATGCGGACCCTCCGGTGCAGGCACCTCCCTCTGTCTCTCCACCAGCCCCGGACGACGAGGTAAAATCCCTCTTATTGGACATGCGGTGCAGCCTGACCGACCTCTCCAGCAAAATGGACTCCATGAATACTCGCATGGACTACATAGTCCTAAAGGTGGAGAAGCATGATGAGCGGCTTAAGGAGGCGGAAAAACGCATCTCAGACGCTGAAGACTCCAACTCGCAGGTGTCCCAACAAGTGGCCCAGATGGACAAACTCCTGAAGGTGATAGCGGCCAAAAATGAAGATTTGGAAGCTAGGAGCCAGCGCAACAACATCCGCGTCATTGGCATTCCTGAGAGCACGAATACTGGCCGAATGGAGGACTTTCTTGAACGTCTCCTGCGCACCACCTTCGGGGCAGAAGCCTTCTCCTCTCAGTTCATCGTGGAGCTGGCGCATCGCTCCCTTGGCCCTCGCCCGGCCCCCGGAGCTGCTCCACGGCCAATAGTCGCGCGCCTCCTCAACTATAGAGACCGGGATGCGGCACTGAGGCTGGCCAGAGAGCGCCAGAACCTGCACTTTGAGGGCACCAGCTTTTCCATATACCCTGATTTTACAATGGCGGTGCAGGAGGCCCGGCGCAAACTTCTTCCGGCCAAGCAAAAGCTCCGCAAGCTCCAGATCGAATATGCCCTGCTGTACCCTGCTCGTTTGCGAGTTACCTACCGTGACAAGCACCACTTCTTCACGTCTGATCAACAAGTGGAAGATTTTCTCCGCTCTGTTAAGAAGAACACCCAGACGAGGGAGACCCCGGATCGCCTCTCCCAGTCTCCATCACTGAGCGCTGACTGAACTTCCTTTCCTCCGGCCACGGATGCTTTCTCTATTGTGTGCACTAACTGAACCTGTTGCCTGGGGTCCCCGGCGCTCCGAAGTTGACTGGGCTCACCGTATTCCTGGCCTCACAGCTGGGAGCTCTGGCGGTGACGCGAATCGGTGTGCACTCTCATCCTCACCTGCACACTCTGGGCTGATCCACTCCACGCTCTACTCTCAGACCACAGATAAGTGCTGGCACAGCGTGCATATTGACTGAGTACTTTTGCCATTAACTGTTATTACCTTGCTCCCTCTTCTGTTGACACATTAAGTCCTTCAGCTGATGATGCCTGTGTTGGATGCGTCACCCTATATTTGCTGGAGGTTGTTTGTGCTACCCATTATGCTTGCCAAGTCCCCTCCCCCCCCGCTAAACAGCATTGGGGGAGGTTTTCTCGTCGCCCACTGGCGTACCCCCGCATGGGCGATCCCTCTCAGGTCACTCTTTTGCATAATGTCTCTTTCCTTATTGTTTGGTTGCAATGTGTTTGTTGTTTTGGGTGAAGGTAGTACTGTCGGCACATTTGGGGTGCTGCTGTGGGTGGGGGGAGGGGTTATTCTCATCGTTCGTATTGTTCTCCAATTCACTTGACAGGTGCAGACTTGGTACTTCGACATACATGGTATTACATCCTCTATAGGCCACTCATCCATCTACGTCACATATTTCCTCATGCCCTAACACGCTGAGCCCCTACGTCTTAATTTAATCTCCTGGAACGTCAGAGGCCTTCGGGACCCTCGGAAATGCAGGAATATCCTTTCCTATTTGGACAGACATGTGCACATAGCGGTGCTGCAGGAAACCCACCTTGACCCTTCTCGCTCTCCTGCATTTGCTGGTAAATGGGCCATGACGCGGGTCTTCTCCTCTTATTCCACATACTCTAGGGGGGTGGCAATCCTGGTTAAGCGGAATTCTCCATTCATACTGGGAGGCTCGATGCAAGACTGCATGGGACGCAGCTGTATACTCTGGGGTGCACTTGGGTCCCAGTCGGTCACGATAGTGTGTAGCTATGGCCCAAATACGGACGACCCGGATTTTTACACCACATTATGGGGTCGTATTCTACAAATAGGATCCACCCACATCATCTGGGGGGGAGATTTTAACTCTGCTTTTGACCCAGCGGTGGATAGATCTAACCCTCATCCCTCCCACTATACCAAGACACACGCAACCATACAGGGAATGCTTAAGACCCAAGGGCTCACTGATGTCTGGCGTCACCTTCATCGCGGGGACAGGGAGGGTACCCATTATACTGCTCTCCATGCCTCTTGGGCCCGACTGGATTACTGGGTGGTTTCCGGGCGCCATCTCCTGGGTTGAACGGGCCACTCATCTCGCCAGGACCTACTCAGATCATTCACCAGTGCTCATAACGATCGCCCCGCCCGATCAGCGGTCCACTCCCCGAATGTGGCGGTTTGCTCCGGAGACCTTGCTTGATGCGGTGTTCAGGGCTGAGATCGGAGAGGAAGTCACCTCCTTTTTCCAAACCAATATGGACTCAGTCTCATCAGTTGGAGTGGTGTGGGAGGCCTTTAAAGTCACAATGCGTGGGGTTTGCATGGCCAAGGGCTTTGGGGTCCTGCGCGATTTGCGCCGCACTCTTCATAAGCTGGAGAGTGAACTTAAGCAACTGGAAGCGGACCTTTGCGGTCCTAACCCGGGGCAGTCCCTCTCAACATTTAGAGATGAGCTTACAGAATTTAAAGAGACGGCTGACTCTGAGGCGCGCTTTCGCGGCAGATATTACCTCGCGCGCAGATATGGCGAGGGTGAGCGCCCAGGCAGGCAGCTAGCACAATCGATACGGCGCCCTAGATTCTCCAACTATGTCCTTGAGATAAAAGACTCAGATGGCATGCAACACAGGGACAGCCAGGACATCCTGCGCACTTTTACGGAGTTCTATTCCACCCTGTATGGTACCGGCAGAGTTGACCCCCCTGACTTTACCCCCTTCTTACAGGATATTACTCTAGGCTGGCTGAGTGATGAGCAACGGGAATTCCTTGTAGCCCCCTTTCACAATGATGAAATCCATGAGGCGATAATGAAAATGCAATCTGACAAGGCCCCGGGCTCTGACGGCTTCCCCGTAGATTTTTATAAAGCTTATATCTCCCAACTGCTCCCCGTCCTCAAACTTGTCTTTAACGAAGCGCTGGAGCTTGGCTATTTGCCCCCCTCTATGAGGATGGCATTAATCACTTCTCTTCTTAAGCCTGGCAAAGCGGCGGATTGCTGCGACTCATACTGACCTCTATCCTTAATTAATACTAATACAAAAATCCTTGCCAAAGTCCTAGCTAATCGCCTCAGCCTGTTAATGGACAAACTGGTGCTCCCCGACCAAGCCGGTTTCATTCCGGGCCGGGCAACCTCGCATAATCTTCGCACGCTCTTTTCAATTCTCCGTTCGGTAGACCCAAAGATCCCTCTAGCCGCCGTCTTCCTCGATGCAACAAAAGCATTCGATTCGCTCGAATGGGACTATCTCTTTGTTATTTTACAAAACATGGGATTTCCGCAGGGATTTCTATCTTGGGTCCGCCTCCTCTATACCGAGCCTGTCGTGAAAATCCTCGTTAATGGTCACTCTTCATCCCCTATCACTATATCTCGCTGTCGCCACTCCTATTCGCTTTGGCGATTGAACCCCTTGCTGCCAAAATCAGACAGTTTCATCAAGATAAGGCCCTCCGCTGCCCGCTCCGTCACATACTGATTTCTCTCTACGCGGACGATATTACCTTATATGTCAGGGAACCCCAGATAAATCTCAATCCTCTGCTTAGGGAGTTTGTGAGATTCGGAGGCCTCTCTGGGATTTACATAAATTGGCCCAAATCTCAACTCTTTCCCCTCACCTCATCGGTCACAGAGTTTGCTCCTGACTTTCCAATTGCGTGGTGCCCTGACGAGGTTAAATACCTTGGAATCTGGATCTCCGCGAACCATGAAGAACTGATGCATCTCAACTATGGCCGTGCCCTCGATGGAATACGGGACAATGTCATGCGCTGGATCGCCCTCCCGCTGTCCATTGCGGGCCGTATATCTCTAATCAAAATGGTCATTCTTCCTAAACTTCTTTATTTATTCACGAACATACCCTATCACCCGGGTAGAACCTTTTTCGCGATGCTCCGGACAGAACTCATTCGACTCACCTGGGGTGGTAAACAACCCAGAGTGCAGTGGGATATCCTCACCCGGCCCTACGCACAAGGGGGATTTGATATACCCGATTTTGAACTCTATTACACCTGTGCACAGGCCCACTATGCACACTACTGGTTCCACCCCCCTAGATACATGCCCCAGGTGGCCGCTGAACACTGGCTCTCAGACCCCATACCTTTAGACGGCGCTATATTCACTGCCAACCCTACACGCACAGAGGCTCCTTCTCCGATTATTAGCACTGTGAAGGCTTGGCAACGCATTGTCACAAGAACTCTGTCCCCTACGCTGTACTCGCCTCTGCTGCCCCTGACGTATCACCCGAACATGCCAGTCCTTCAGGAGGGAGTATTTAAGAAACTCTAGCTAAATATGGGATTAAGACCTGGGGAGATCTCTACCTCCGGGGTCAATTCCGTACTCCACAACAACTCTTTTCTGCATGTCCCCCCTCCCCCATGGACACTTTTCTCTATATCCGGTTGCGCCAGGGATTTAAAGAATATATTCCATCCTTCCCCCGAGAGCCTCCGGAGCTTTTCCCGCTTCGTCTTATCCTGGCTGACGACGCTGCATCTCATCTAGTTTCTTCCTCTACCATTCTCTGTACAACACCCAGTACATCTCGCACACTGCACCCAGGGATAGATGGTCTGCGGAATTGGGGCTGGCTGTCACGGAAGAGCAGTGGACCTACTGCTGTCGGCAAACGGAGCACAGCACGTCCAGCAGCCGCCTCCGCATCCTTCATTACAAATACTTACATCGTACATATTATACACCAGCTAAACTTTATCGCTTCTAAGCTACGAACTGATGATAGATGCAGCCGATGCGGGCTCCGGGAGCTGATTTCCTCCACTTGGCATGGGACTGCGCTGCAGTGCAGGAGTATTGGTCACTTGTGTTGGAGGCTCTGGAGCAGATGACATCGCTTTCACTCCCGCATACTCCCCTTTTCGCTCTCCTTGGTTACACCTCAACTATAGCAGTGACATACAGGAAATTTGTTTCATTCAGTCTCCTCCTTGCCAAGCGGCGTGTTGCCTGCCGATGGGGCTGGGGACGGGCGCCCAAATTTAAGGAGTGGATTCGAGACATGGTATTTTGGCAGGATCAAATGTCTGCTTTTGCTGAACTGCTCCCCCTAACCTCTCGCCCTCGGGACAATTGGGGACCCCTTACAGCATATCTGCTTACACACCCTATCGCCAGTTTCGCTAACACACAGCCTGATGCCGTAACATCCACGTGATCCTTTCATACTCTTCCCAAGCTGCCAATGGGCCCCTCTTTCCTCCACTTACCCGCCCATGTTCTCTCCTTGAATGCTGCTGCTATGTGTATTACTTGGTTTTCCTCATTGTGACGCCTCAGATGTATGGTTTACCTGCTCATCATGTTTTATTGGCCTTCAACTGTACTTCGCTAATTCACTGTACCTGTTCCTTATGTACATTTGTAATGCAGCCCTGTCTGTACTTATGTCTGCTTACCTTGTATTTTGAAAAGTATCAATAAAAACACACAAAAAAAAAAAAAAAAAAATGGGACTGCCCAATTGTGAAACCTCCTTTTGGTTAAAGCACCATTCATGACTTGCTACCCACCCCAGTCCCCATCAGCGTTCAGGCCAGCAGAGGCCCAGGATGGCCAGTCCGTCCCGGACTACCACGAGAGCTAAGGGTGGTGTCCTGCCAGTCTGGACACCTAGTGATGTCACAGAAAGCGAAGGTGGTGAGGGCTCCTTGGCAGAGTTAGCCAGTGTCACCAAGGCTCTGATGGAAGTTACATCTGCTCTTGGTGGGCTCATTCCTGTATCTATCTTACTTGAAATAAACCCTCTCCAAACACAGCTATGTGTGTAAGCATTAAGGAACATTCATCTTGTATTGCAACACTAACCCACCAGAATGCGTCACATCCTGGAAAGTGCTTATCCAGTAGCAGCAAGAACGTGATATAAATGCGATCGATCGTATTTTTACGAGCCAACCCTAGTTCAATATAATAAAAGGCAGGTGTGATTCAAATTACCCCTGCTGGAGTTTGGCGCGGCATTCTTGCTGCATAGTTTTCTAATGCACGAATGTTACCACCAGGCGATTTTCAATTACACGTCCTGTAGATTTTCTGGAAAATTGCACAGTTTAACAAAAATCTCAAACTGTATAAATTCAGTTTGATCAGTTAAATCATGTTCGGTAGTTTATTTATTTAACTTTTTTTTCTGTTGAAAATTACTTCTTAAAATAGAAACATTTCCAGTCGTTTGCAAAAGACAGGATCCACCTTATTGCAGAATGTCCCAGCTACTGTCTGCCCATTTTTGTGTCTACTTAAAAGCAGCACTGTTCACTCTGATTGGCGAACAGCCACTCTTTATGGTGAAGCTTTTTACATAACTGCACATTTGATTTTCGGCATGATGGGCACAGCAGTGATTTATTATTTCACATCTGTCGGCCTCATGCTTTCCTGTGGAAATTGGGCTAAATAGGGTCAGACCCCCACAGAGTAATATAAACTTATTTCCTTTTGTCCAAATCATTACACACTTTAATCCACTGAAACAAACAACAATCACATGTTAAATACAATACTAAAATTCACAGAGTGGTTAAATCACTTAAATTCCATGGCACTGCCTTTATTAACCACTAATTATAGATCTATTCTACAACAAAGCCAATGTAACACCCTGAAGAGAGTCCATAGTAGCTGCCATCACTGTTTGGAGTCTCGATCAAAGCGACAGCCTAGACAACTAGGCTTGATTGAGAAACCTGTGTTACGTCAGGCAGACCCTCATCTATTCTCGGGAGACAAGAATCACTTGGCCACACAATGATTGAGGAACTATTCAGATGTGTGGTGAACAGTACAGAATACATAGCAAAGTAACAGTGAGGACGTTATATTCAATACCCCGCTCACCCAGACTATGACATTGCTGCTGCCAAGATGGTGCCTGTTCACCTCCATAGGTACAGAATAGGCCTTGAGTTCAGTCAGGGTCGAAAATGAATATGAGAATCCTCTGCACAACTAAAAAGTGTAAGCCGTAGAGATGGGGATGGCAGTGACCGGACATAGGAGCTACTCAATACAGAGGAGTACTGTGACCTACTAGCCCAAGGAAACAAAGTTAAACATTCAAAAGAGAGGACTTTTGAGAAGTTGGTCTTATCTGGCACAGCACAGACGTTCCTCCATTGGGCTGTAGCTGTAGCAAAGAGTCAGAAGGAAAACAAATAAATACTATTATGGGGTCCTGAGAAACTGCAGGGTTGAATCAACATACACAACAGAGCACCTTAAATGAAACAGCATGATAGAGAATCCTTGTGGGGATGAAAGTTGGCTATCCAGGGGACAAAAGCTAGACCTTTGCTAACTATGGGTGGCAGATCCTCTTGAACGTCAGAGGGGTTATGTCAAGAGACTGTGCTGCTCTTTGTCAGTGACTGAGTAAATTTGCATGTTGATGTTAATCTGTAGGGAGTGAGCAAGTGTCACTTAGCATGCAACTATATGTAGATTCTAGAAGATGTCCCTTCACCACTCCCAAATCTTTCCCTATCCCTGAGCCAATATTTTTCAGCATTGGAAGGAGATGTTGTTCGTTCAAACTGGTGCCCTGGCTGCTGCTGAATATTCAGAATATTAGGGCAAGAGGAATCAACATATCCCTTCCTTTGGATCAAGAGATAGTTAGTCTCCCTTGTTCGGAAACTGCTGGAGTGAAAGGAATGGATTTTGCTAAATGCTCCTTCTGAAATATTGTGTCCTAGATTCCCAAGTGATTAGACACACATTTGTTGGCATGGTTCTTGAATGTCTAGGTTTACAAAGACTTGATTTTTCTAGTTACGTGGTCCCCAGGGTCCAGCAGTCTCAACTAATGCCCTCTCTCAAGTCCTATGATCATGAGAGGGTATCCTTTCAATCGTGCGGTTCTGACACAGTTTAGCTGCAGGGATAATTTGAGAAGGATTGAACACTCCACACTCAATGGACCTTTGGAGCTGTGGGATCGCATGAGGAAGCTGGTGGCAATTATGGCAGATGCTAACAGGCTTCTTATAGCGTGGGCATCTTCCACTTTGACAATTTATTTCTTCTAGTTTGGCCACATTTATTGGTTCCAAAAAATGTTCTGCCTTGACTGAGGAGCAGGCGCTGGTCCAAGGTTTTGTTTGTAGCAAACAACGTAGCCTTTGATGTGTTGCATCAACGCTAAAAAATAATGTCCATGTGTTTTAAGCGGCTTGTGTTTTACTGACTGAAATCAGATGACACTTGACTTTGGTTTATCATTTCGTAAGGAATGAGACACTGAAGTGGGCAGACCATGTAATGCTTCCATTACTTACAGATAATCCATCTCAACGAGTCCCATCATCTTCGTTTCTTTACTCACTTGCCTCCACCCATGGTAAAGTAAAGCCTTTTCCTATCAGGGACTTAGTATATAACCAAGGAATACTGTAAAGTGAACCCTCCTAAAGCTCCTCCCAAGAAGGAGAAGAACCTACAGGGTTAACGGCTGTATTTTATTAAATGCAGTAAGTGCGTTGTATGCCAGTCTCAAGGTGTAGGTGCACCTTATTTAGCAAGTAATGGGATGAAGAGGACTCGGAGTAGTAAAGACTAACAATAAAAGATCAACGCATTACTTTAAATCAGCAAATTATTACAGTTCTGAATAGTGTATGGAGGAATCACCCACTGGACCACACCTACAGTAGAATAAACAGAGGGTATGCATAGGCAGAACTCATGTATTAATGATATTGCCATATCACTAGCCACGAGGGCAGCAAAGCATACCTGACCAGAGTGTAAATATATCATGATCATAGAATTACACTTATAAATGGTTGCGAATTTACGCCAGGGTGTGAAGAATGTGCATTTTACACATTTATTCTAAGCAAAATTGATCCTGGAACTCTGGCTGGGATCTCGGTACCAAAATGCTCACCACAGGAGCCAGAAGATAATAAACAGTATGTGGTATGGGTTGTGGAGCAGAAGAGGAACTGGTTAAGTGAATGAATCGATGAGTAAATTGGTGAAAAGAGGCTCAAACATGTAGAAGCAAGACAGTCAATAGGTGAGTAGGAGGGGAAGTGAGTGGGTAGTTGTTTGGCTTAGTGTGTGTGTGAATGGGTGGTTCGGTTAAGTGGATGGGTGACAATGTGGGAAAGAAGGTGGGTGAGAGAGTGGTTGGTTTGGTGGGTAAATTGGCATTTCAGTGTGAGGATGGGTGTTGAGGTGAGTGAGAATATGAAAGTGTTTAGGAGAGTGCACGAGTAGGTGAGCGAGTGTGTCAGGGTGATTAGATGAGTCAAGGTAAGTATTGTGGGCTTGTGCGGGATACTCAATTGAAATGACAAAGCCAAAGGCCTGCCAATGAAGTACAAACTTCTCAGCATTAGGACATCCAGAGTATGTAGGGTACACTCCCATAGGGTGAGCGCAGTGCATAGACTTCCTGACCAACGGACACCTGTGCCTTCCAAAGTATACACCACATTTAAAAACTAAGAATGAAAGTGTATTTTGTGTTGAGTGCGGTCTAGTGAATCCCCAGCACCAAGTTGTAGCTGCAAGAATCCAAGTTATGGTATGATCTTCCACTACAGTGAGTAATTGCATGCCGCGTGTGAACAATAATATGCAGATTATATTTATCTAAGAAATTCAGACAGTACGATATTTATCTGGGTCCCCAACAGAAGCTAAAATATTTTCCATTCGAAACAAATGCTTCAGATCAAAACATAAGCCACCTTATAATCAGTTTTGAGTATGAGAGGCAACCAGCTGCAGAGCCACATTGTGAAGCACATGCTACAGTTTTCTAAAATTCCCACGTCTGTGGCACATTAACAATCATTATCGCGTCCTTGCTTACTCGTTGTACCTCATGGGACGGGCACTCCTCTCTCTAAAATGTAAATTCCTAGCCTTCTTGACACAGTCAAGTGCCAGTCCACCTGTCAAACACAACAAGATCATGAACGGAGTGCTGAAACGTTTCAACCACTCACTCCCAGTCAAAAGATCTGGGTTGAATCCATCGTTCTTTTGCGCACCATGCCACCCCAGTTTGGACCCAGCCATATGCAAATCAGCCTTGACCCTGCTACTCGTGGGAACAGTCGAGCCCGAACTGTCTTGCTTACTCATTGTACCTCATGGGACAGGCACTCCTCTCTAAAATGTAAATACCTAGCCTTCTTGACACAGTCATGTGCCAGTCCACCTGTCGGCATGGAAGGTGAGAGGCTTAGGAAACAACTGATAGTAGCACTTTTCTTTTTGTGTCAAGTAGAAAAGAGGCAAAATGCCTCTTCTCCCAGGGCACACATCCTTGTACTGGTCCCTCAGAGCTAAAGCAATCAAGACAAGACAACCTGCTAGGGAGCCATCAGCAGAGGGTGCTAGACTATTCCACAAGTAGCCCAGGTGGCACCTATGCCAGGGGAAAGTAGGCAACCTGACATACCCTGGGGCAGAAAAACAACAATACTGGCCCTTCCAGTGAATGTGGTAGATTTGTCCAAAAGGATAAACGTGCATGGAAGTTGAACGGTCCACTGATCCACCGGAGCAGTAAAGAATAAAGCAGTAGTGGAGTGGAATTCGCCACTGCGGGCCAGGCTCAAACTGATCTGCGGATAAACAGACGCCATCCACCTCCAGGGCTCTCAGTTTTGTAAGCTTCTCCAGTTACATGGACCAGTGAATCACCTTACCCATTACTAAACACTGTAAACACGCTTTTGTGTTCAAAGCTTTATAGAATTCCACAGATTCGTCTTCAATGTCTAATTTAAGACCTTCATCTTAGTAGCGTGTTCAGACAACCACAATGTTAGCTATACTACGGTCATCACAGAGTGGAACAAGGAATGCGACAGGAAAGTACAAGAGCATTGTTTTTCACATTCATTCACAATGCAACACGTTGCTTATCTGATCTTCATAAGATTCTAATTTGCGCCTGAGAATTTGTTAAGTAAAAAAAAGAATACAGAGTCAGGACACATTCCTTCCAGCAGACCAGTGAAGCCTGAAAAGAAAACACCTTTAAATCTTGGGTCCATCTTTGCTTAGTCTGCAGTCTCATAGGTTTACCAGTAATCCGATCGGCCACAAAAATGTGCAACATGCATATCCGGAGAAGTAAATTATCAGGGTATATTTTACCAGTTCAGAGCACCTGTGGAGAGGGTTTGCAACCTGGAGAGTCTTCTTTGATCAGATTTTCCCTGCCTGTCTAATGTGGGTGTTGTAACTAAGACGGAACACTATCATCAAAGGAGGGGCAGCCCGACCTTACAGATGGGAAATAAGCAGTCACCCGGGGTTTAGAGTTAAGAGGGTGCAAAATACAGGAACTAAAAAACAAAAACTGAAAAAAAAAAAAAAACGTGAGGGCAATGACTGCATGATTAATCTGGGACGCCATTTACTGGCAGCTACTCTAAATCGTCTGTTTATCGCCATTCAACTATTCAGTATCTTCACTGTACACCAATAGGCCACACCCAGGCTCCCAGACTATCACAGCTAATCACCACACTGCTTTACTGCAGTGTTGTGATCGATCTGAGTGCCGTGGTTCGGCGCTCAGAGAGGGACTGGAAGCCTGTGCATGTTCTCCACCCAGGCTGTGCATTACAGCCTGGTGGAGAACATACAAAGTGCGCCTGACTGTTTGGCCGGCCCACTATGGCCAGCCAAACTGTCATGCACACTTAGGGAGTGCAAACCACACCTCCCCCTGCTCTGGCCAGCCCCGCCCGAACCAGGCTCCGAGTCGGCAGCGAAAAACAAAATGAGAACATCAGGTTATTATAATGTTATTTTTTGCACTGCTCAAAGAGCAGTGGGGCGATGCTCCTCTGCCTTAGCGGAGGAGCCACCACTGGATATGAGCAACTATGTTGCATATTATACCCACACTAGAATGTAGGAATCCAGACTGAAAATGTGGGCATTGAGACAGGGGTGGGGTTAGTGGGCATGGCGTCCATAGCGGATGCCAGACTCCCACAACAAACTTGAATGGGGACCTGTCAGAGGCAAACCACAAGTACCATAAATGTTTTCTTGTCTCACTCTTCAGAAGCTTGGGAAGTTGAAAGCTTGCTCTCAATATGTTTCAGGGATGCCACAAAGAATGCAATTCATCCATTCCAACTTCTTGAAAATAAAGAGACATTTATTAAATAACAAATATTGGATAAGAAATAGTGGAAAATTAGAGGAAAGTGGGTTTAACCGTTTCCTGTGAAGGTCAATCTGAACAACAAGGAAATATACTGTCATTTTTAGAAGGAATTGTATAACCTTTTCTGTGGTCAGCACCTAAATACTGATATAAGTGCAGTAAAGTTTTATAAAGATCCTCTGTTAAAGTTGTTTGTTTGTTTGCTTCTGCTGCCTATTAGGTCTTTCTCTCCCTTAACACATACTGTTCTTTTGCCCTCTTATGGTTATCCACACTCATTGCCTAACGGTTTTCTTTATTTTTTGTGTGTACTAGAATCTAACAAGTCTCGCATCCTATTGTAAGCTTCTTGATTTTCTGTGTTCCTCACGATCATGTAACGCGCTTTGATACCTTCGGGTCTAGCTAGCGCTATATAAAACCTATTAAAAAAATATCCTAAATGTCATCTCCTCTTTATATTATACATGTGCTTGTGTGGGCACTTATGTAGGAAGAATTTAGCTAGCGAGCAAAGAAGCATTGTACATGGGCGCAAGATCCGGTATTCGATTTGAGGTCATTAACTTCGTTCGTAGAAGAACACTGGTGGCATTTACTATTATTTTGATATGTAGTTTTCTCTATGTGACGAGCCTCCAGCTTCTTTTTACTTAAGGAAATTAAGAAAATATTACCTTTTATTCCAGCAGATAGTAGGAAAACTGTTGTTACATCTCTAGTTCTTGCCAAACTGGGCTACTGCAATGGGCTTCATCTCGGCATGCCCGAGAAGCAGTTACATAAGCTTCAGATGATTCAGAATGCTGCTGCAAGGCTTCTGATAGGGATTCCCCAAGTTTCAATCAGTAGGAAAGCATCTTCAGAAACTGCATTGGCTTCCAGTTAAGAGTCGCATTAAGTTTAAGGCCTTATGCATTACATATAAGGTGCTACACGGTACCGGTCCTCAGTTCTTGTGGCGGTCACTGTACTAGTATTCTCCAAATAGATGCCTTCGTTCAGAAGGGGCGAAACTGATGCTCCCTCCCAGATTTTCTAAGTCCCACTGGGGCGGCAGAAGTTTCACAGTGGGGGCTACGAAGCTCTGGAATAGCCTCCCCATTTCCATCAGAATTCTCCCTTCTTGGACATCCTTCAGGAAAGCTCTCAAAACTTGGCTATTTAACAAATAGAGGTTCCAGCTCGCTCAGGACTGCTAGCGTCAAAACACAGTTTGGTATTCGCGCTTTATAAATTTTAATAACATAACTGTGGTACTGGGCTACTGTTCCTGATCCCAGGAGCATAGATGGAGAATGCCAGACTTCTGGTTTTCTCATTTTTTCCTAGTTTTTGGTTATGCCCACTTCAGGTGGCGATTTATGCATACATAATGTTTAGCTTTACAAAACACTTTTACGGTTGTCCAGCAACCACCTCTATTTAAGAAAATAAACAAGTATATGACACACTGGAGGTCGGATTTAAATTTTTTCAAAAGACTCGTTTAACAAATAATATAATAAAATATGTAGGATAAAATGAGTTAACCGGTCCAAGTTTCTTATTGTGGACGAACTGCAATGTCATTCCTTGTTGCATACCAACTGTGATGTATAGGCCTGACTGCAGTTTAGTCATTTTATTGTTGTACACCACTAGTGATTTCATTTTTGAGCAAAGGTTAGCTGTGATGTCACAAATACTTTGCAACAAGGACATAATTTAGTGTGATTTTTTGTTGCATTCCAGAAGGCAATCCTCTAGCTAACGCACCCATGTTTGTGGGAGAGGGTTTAATGTTGGTATAAGATGAGATCCAGATGACTTTATAAGTCTAAACACTGATCATGTGAATGAACCCCGTTTAGAGTCATTAGGTTCAAATTCATGTCGTGGATATCTTAAAATTCTGACATGGTTTCTGCCCGACAGCAAAGGATGCTGCACCTGCATTCTTTGTGCTGATGTTAACCATACAAAAAGCAATTGTTCAATCATTTCAAGAGGCAGGGAAAGTTAATTATGTTTGGTTTTCCTGCCACCTAATTCAGTCGCGCCGGTATTGCTCACGACGACAAAACCCCAAATAAACAGATTAATACTAAGAATTCGGCATCAAAACACTTTCAATTTGACTGGCGTTATCTTGACATTGTATTTCAAAACCACAGAACATGACAACCTGCTGACCGTACACTTCCCCACCGCCCACTCACAAGTGAAGGCGGGGTGCTTTACTGAAGAAACCGGAGGCACGTTAATCCACTGCAGATGAGGACTCTATTTTGCAAGACATAATAACTGTGTACGTTTGTTGTAATGTGCATGTAAATCCATTTTAGTCAACCCTTCGAATAAAATAACTGGGATCAGCAATAGGTCCTAATGAAGGCTCAGGGGCGTCATGAACCCTCACGTTAGCACTTTCAGCGGGCCTGAGTGCCGCAGGGTAGTGCTGTGTTGCAAATAAATGTCCAGTATTTGTAAAGCGCGAACAATTACCCGAAGGTGTCAAGGCCGTCGGAAAGCTTAAGCGAGCTATTGCCCAGAGTCACATGGTGCTGGGCTGATCTGCCGCCGGCACCGGGGATAGAACCGTGAGCCCCCGCGTTCCGGAGTCAGTCGCCCTGGCCGCTGCGCCACACCTCTTCCTCTAAGAAGCATTTAAATTGTTTACAGCTCCTTTTACTTTGATCAGAGACACTGGTTTCCAAACAGACGCTAATAAATACTCCTGCAAGAGAATAGGTAATGTAGCTGGGACAAGAGTGAAAAGGAAGAAGGCAAGACAGATGGTTAAATAGATGAATTAAAGAAAGAAGTGAAACTAAATGGAGAAAAAGATGGATGGGGAGAATGAAGGAAGGAAAGGAGGATGGAGACAAAGATGAACAGGTAAAAACAAAAAGAAAGAAAGATGAAGACAGCAGGATGGAGAGAAAGAAAGACAAAAGACTGAAAGAAGGAAGGAGTTTTAGAATTCCAGAGGGAGAACAATCTACTGAATGATTACTGAACAAACCTGTTCAGCGCAGTTCGGGAATATGGTTGAAAGTGGAGGGTTTTGTTTTCATTTTTCTGGCTATTTCCTTAAGAAGCATGTAGTTTCATTGCCAGGAGATTGCACTGCAATACCTAGAACGGAAACACCTGCACTGCTCTCCCTCACTCAGAGACATGGGGTTACACAAACAGACAGGTGTTTCTGTAGCCTCGCCACACACCTGCACAGCGTAATCCCCCCCAATGGCTCAAAAAGGGACAGGGCACAAGATTTAGCACATTAAAAGAACTGTAGTACGCCATCGACCCTTTTGAAAGAGGACTCGTGAAATCAAAAAGACATCTTAAAAACATGCTGCGCTCATTCCCTCAACCCTTGCTGACACGTGCAGAATGATTTTTAGGTCGAGCCTAGAGTAGCGCGCAAGCGCTGCTTCTGGCGAAGACTTTATGTAGTGGGCATTTCAAAGCTGACCAGACGCTCGTGCGTCATGGCCTTTTCCCTGCGGTTACCCGCACGGGCGCCATGTGGTTTCAATTATCGTGCCCTGACACGGGCGCGATAATTAAAACCAGATGTCTCGCTGTGGCGCGCGCGCGCACCACTTGCGTCGCCCCTCCCTCCTCCCTGCTCGTGCCTGCAAATGCTTGTTTAAAGCGCACTCGTGCCGTGCTTTTCCTTTAATGCCAGCCGCGCACCATTATTAATGACCTGCGGCAAAGAGGGGTCGCAGACTCGGTTAACTGTACAGGAGGGGTTGCAAGGGGCATTGAAAGCTCTATATAAATATACATAAAATGAAAATCATATTCGGGCGCTTGATTTCGAGATACGAATACATACATAACTGGAAATTTCGTTACAAAGGGTTAGCCTTAGAGTCCCAACCAATCACTTTATTAGAGCTGTGCGATCAGTTTCACAACACACTGCAAGCTTCCTGACATTCCTGCCCAGTGAGCTGTCAGCTTGTGAATTGCTTGCTGGTTAGTGGCTACTGGGTGCAAAGAGAGAAACGCCCTCTGTGCCAGCAGGGTTTTAGTTATGTGCCCCAGTTAAGAGAAGGTTTTTCAAGGAAGACAATAATTTTCAAATCCCGGCCCCCCTTGGTGTGGCTGCGGGGTCTGTCAGAGGAGGGTCATGTGACCAGCTGAGGGGCACAGCCCGGCCACGAAGGAAACAGCTGCTCCCTGCACGTGCTCACACTTGGTAGCTGTGTGTGTGGAGGGTGGTGCGAGCGCGTGAGCACCTCGGCGCAGCAGAAGCACAGTGAGTGACCGGAGCATGGCCCTGGCATGCGTTGTATTTTACCGGTACACTGTGAAAGGGTGGCTGGCGGGACACGCATGCTTGAAACAGGAGTCTCTGGTACTAACTGAAGTTGTTAATTTCTTAAGCAGTGTTCGTAGTGAAAATGGTTAATCCTCCTTAGTGACAATCTGTAATCTGAAGTCGCATTAAACTCCTGTGTTATGTTACTATATATTTTGTCTTTTTACTGTATTGTAATTTGTACCCCTTTTGAGGACTTCTTGGATCGTCCGTTTGAATTATTTATGTAGCGCTTCATACATCTAGCTAGGTGGTAAAGCGCTCCGATTTGCATCAAGTTCCTGTGCACCCATGAGAGTGTTATGTCATGTTTTGCCATGCTATGTCACGCAAGGCTGTGTTATGATGGTAATGTATGGCGTTCTATGTTATAGAATATACCAGTGGTTCGATTTGCGCTTGGCAGTTACTGAATCTAGGGGTTCGGTGGGTGCAGGAGCTTGTGTACGATGTATAGAAGACTAGCCTGCTCATACACGGCCGACTTCTGCAGCTATTATCTATCACTCTAGCTAGGAGAGTGTCGTGCAGTTGCTCCAGCATGCAAGAAGTTAGAGAATTTTTTTTAAAATTATTCTTTTTTTTTGCAGATTTATATAGCGCAAACTCGACCCGAAGGTATTGGAGCGCTTTACATGAGCACCGGTTACGTTACAGAAGGACGCATTCATTTTTGGTAGGCACCAGGAGATTAAGTGATTTGCCCAGAATCACAGGAAGCTGAGCACACACCCAGGCTCGAACCTGGTTCCCCAGCTCTGACCATAATGCCACAACCTCTCCCCAATTGTTTACCTGCCCTCGCTTATGACCGGCAGATATAGCACCGTACTCACCAACTATGCAGGATCAGCTTTGATGTCGTGTGGGGAAATCCCACATTTCATTTTATTCTCCTCTGATGTGAGGTGAGGTAATATTCCACGGCATTACGTGATATCAGGTAGGGTAGTTCATTAGTCTAACATTTTATCTCTAACGGCAAGTCGCATCATCACAATCTTTTTTTTTTTTTGTTTTGTTTAAATCAGTTGTGTGCTCTTTAGTATAATCTTTGCATTGCAGAAAATGCGATGTGTTTCTGTTATCACGAAAGGCAGATAGGATAGGCCTGTTTTCTCCCCATCGCCTCTAGTCGCAGGTATACAGCTCTGATGCTGATTGCAAATAGGATTTCCTTATGTTATGTTGCATCTCCTTTCAAGGTAGTTAGTTTGGCCCTGTATTCTGCAGTATTCACTTTAATGGGTGGGGGCTAGTTTGCTCTGCTAACGGGTAAAACAGGCCTACATTTTGCAGCATCTCCTGGTATGACGTTATGATAGCCCAACATTCGGTGGTATAACTTTTCATGAAATGTAGAAATGTGTTCTTTTATTTCTTATCCTGGCAGATTGGAGGTGCGGCATCACCTTCAGTGGCTGGTAAGCTAGTTCTTTGGTCTACATTCCTGTCTCCATTTGCAGCTGTGACCATCATCCCTTACAGCCATAGCTTCTAGTGAATCTGTATGCAGGCCTCAGTTACCATACTTAACCACAGACTTTGGTTCTAACACTTGCCTTTGGCCCCCTAGATCCCTTACAACTTTCGGTTATGTTCACTATTTCGCCATCCCTGCGCGCGGCAGAGGCAAGCATGTATTCCTGACACACTACATGACCTAGTGTGTAGTAATTTTATAGCTATTCAATCCCTAGCGGCACAATACCCAGGATAATATGTTACATGGATAACCACTTATAAGGTCCCAAAGGCGAGACCAATTGCATTGCAAATGCTTGTTTTAGGTATTTTTGGGGCCTCACAAAGGAGGTGCATGCCTTAACAAAGGGATTCTCAAACCAGGATACAATGTCCCTAGTAGGTTCGAAAAAGTAGTGGTGGCGACACCAGGGGTTGTGTTAAAATGTGCAGGAGTAGGGTTATGACAAACTATTTTAAGAGGTAAACCGCGAGTGATTTACCTCTAATAGCTCCTCACCTGGAAAGAGATGGAATAACTTGTCCAGAAAAGCTTAAAAAGGGGGAAGCAGCGACATAAGCAGGGAGTTTTATGAATTCAGGAGTTGGTTGTGAGTAACTGAACTGAATCGCCTCCAACCTGAAGAGTTTTTTTTCCCGAGAGTTTTCTTTTGTTCGCGACCTTACATCCAGTAAACATGAAATGGGAACTATTCTCTTCCTGGGACAAATCGCCTCTGTATATCATCAAGTCAACCCTGCATGAAAGAGAAAGCCCACACCTTTCTGTGAATTATATTCAGTATTTTTACTACTCCCATTCCCATCACCTCCCAGGTTATGGATGTGGAGGAGGGAAGACATATGTTGGTGACAGTGTGGGAGCAAAAATCGTACCCAAATTTTTGGACACCCCAAAATTTACCCTATTCGATTCTCCCGCAGTTTATTGGACCAGAGACTGTGTTAAACCTCAATTTCATGAGGCAGTATGTCCCCATGTTAAGGCACCTCCCAGAACATCAATTTAGCAGGGTAAAACAGCTAATGGGGTCCACTCAATAACTTGAGTTCTACATCAATGAAAAGTTAAAGGGTTTTATTAAAAGAAAATCAAAAACATAAGCGGTACAGAGTAAAATGCTATTAAGTCTCTCAGATGCAAAGATATCCAGAGTATGCAAAATTCTAAGTCTCAATAGGCAGCAAAATCTGTAAACAGTCGCACAGTACACCTAATAGAATAGGAAAGTCTTCTAAAATCTGGCTAACCCCCAGAAGCATGAGGGTCTGATACTCAATTCTTGCACAGGAAATTAGTAATGCTGCAAACTCATCATGGTGTGAGCAAAATATCATTCCTTTAACAAATCAGAACACATCATTACCATAACACCTAACACCTAAGCACCATCCCAGTTCTAAAATTATTCAAAACGCTCTATGCCAACGTCATCCAGAGATGTTCGAACAAATACTAAACATTTAACAATAAATCTTTCTCTATGTGAACAGATCTGGTGAAAGAATGAATGAGATCGATACTTGTTGCAATCGTACACCCACACCATAGGAAGTTGCACACAAGCAAGGCAACTGCTGTAGTGGAAATAAACCATTATCTCATCAGCTTAACTGTCTGCTCTGTGACGCTTGTGGGGAGAGGATGTGTGCGGGGAGGGGGGGGCGCAACAGTGACCGACCAATATCATCCATCTGGTCTAAAATGTCATTTTAAATGAAAATGTGGCATAACTAAAACACATTAATAAGCACAGTTCTGCACAAAGGAAATGTTTCAATTTCAATCATGTTATTTGAGTCTATATATGTGAAATCATGTGTAAAGAGGCATATTAATCGCTGTTGAGGCACAAAAATATAAACCCAAAAATAAATTCCACAACAGTACTACTGACTCCTCCACCCATTCCCTCCCCCCCCCCCCACCCCTTTTCACTCCCTGTCACCTTCCTTACTGGATTTGCAAACGTTTCAGATAAAAAAGACCCAGTTGATTGGCTGAGGTAATGTGGTGTCCATATGTTTCAGCTAACAGACTTCAGAGGATACACCCCTGAAGTAGCAAATCTTCTGCTACACAGATGGACAGAAAGTGTTTATTCGACCAATAGGTGCCTGGGCTTGTTCTTTTTCGCTGGCCACCTGCATGGGCCCTTTCATCGTGCTCCACCACTAGCTGGGCTGCGGGTGCGAGCACCTCTGTTTGCCTACCGCCGTGAGGAGCCTTTTCTGCGCGGACCGCCGCCGGAGCTACGGAATCTGAGCTGAGGCTCCCCTCTGCCTCTCCCTCCCTGTGACGCTGGCTATGGCTAGACGCGCCAGTTGGGGTGATTATGTCCGGTCGTGAGACTGACGAGGCGGCAGGACCTGGTCTGCCCCCATGCCTCCGCACAACCCCCGACGTCGTTGAACCTGCGCCCTTCCCACTGCAAGGGACACTTGCCATGTCCTCTCTGTCTGTTTCGCGGCCGCGTCTCCGACGCCTGAGCATCGTGCCATCCTTCAACCAACCGCCGAACGGCCCCTGACTCTGACGGTCAGTGGACTCCCTCATTCACTTTGATGTTCACTTCCACCAGACCGCACGATCACCAACATGGCGACATCGCTCCAATTTTCACCCTTCAAGATGGCGTCTAACGAGGTCCCCCTTCAAGAATAGGGTGAGTGATCTAGGAGACACCTGAAAAAGCGGCGCTAATACACAAGGGGCCCCTGAGAATTCAAAGGGGAATGTTAAAAATGGGGACTGGCCGAATGGAAAACCAGGGACAGAATCTCTTGCCTGACCCTAAGATGGCCGCCAGAATGGTCCTTTATCACGATGAGCTACTACACTTAGACAAAATTGGACATCGTCCAGACCCACTGCTTATCCCCCATCCGTCTCACCTACCAGGACATTGAAACTGTGAATTTGCCATCGACCGTTGAGACCTAGCACTTTGGCTGATGCCCGGTGGAGCTACCTTGTTAGCTATAGAGGAGATGGGCTGTGGACTCACTCTTCGGCCGTCACCTACCCAGCCGGACTTTGGGCAAACGTTCCTTCGTCTCACCGCCATACCTCCCTCCTACCCTTCTACCTGACCCCCTTTACCCTTCCAGGCTCCTTATCTCGTCCTCTATGCTCTTTTATGTTTTTAGAAACTGATGTAACTTGTACCTGATGTAACTTTGTAACAATGTGGAACCTCATGTAAAGCGCTCTGATACCTCCGGGTCTAGCCAGCGGTATATAAAACTCATCAAATAAATAAATAAAAATAAAAAAATAGGTAAACTGCGTGAGCAATGAGGGGAGGATGGCACTTACAGATGCTTGTAAATAACATCTAAATTCTTGAGTGTCGATAAACCGTGGTGAGGGGCTGAAAATCTCCACAAGAGTGAGAAATAATATAAGCGTTTATCAAAAACGAGAAATCTCTGGTTTGCTAAAAGTGAAAAGACACAAAAGGGTACTACCCCAAATGGCAGATGAACACTCACATGGGTAGCAACATGCCACCCTGCTACAGAGTGTTAGCACTCATTGTTCTTGGGATGTTTACCACATAGAATGTTACGTCAATCTTCTACATGATAAACGTCCCAAGAGTTGAGGCACGAGCCTCAATACAGTATAATGTGGGAAGGTCAGGATGGTGGAGGGAATGAACGGGTGACCTAGCAGTGACTTCTCCCTCCACAACTATCCACCTTGTAAGTGCAAACCCTGATCAACTTACTACCAAATTAGATCACCTAAAAGGATAAGGCACAACACAAAGTCAAAGAGCAATGCACCACAATACAAGTAATGGGACCCAAAGTAATTTCCAGTGGAACAAAGGTCGTCGATTCTGGTTCAGTGTGTGCGGAGTTAGTAGGTTTAATCTATTGCAGAGGGACTTTCTTTCTGCAACACAAACAGGCAGTGCAGCTGTCTTGAACAAACAGTGTGGGCCTCTTTGGAGCAGTGACAATTTCCTACTACTTAGGGATGTGGCCCTAACATAAAATAAAAGCAATTTACAGCAACGTTTTAAGCAACGGACTCAGTAGTGAAAACATTCTAATCACTTTATTCCCGGGGTGTCCAAAGATTCAATCTATGTTTTCAGGATTGTTAGACAATACCCATTTAGAACCACCCCTTGTTGATCTATTCCATCCTGCCTGACAAATTGATCGTGGTCCAGCCCTCAGGGCCTAACATTGGACATTAGACACACACCACAGGACAGTAAGTATCTTACTTAGAGCTTGAAAGAAGCAAGAATAAAATCGATATTGCCTTTATGCCGTGTTTTTATTATTATTGCATTACTAGTGGACATAGTTACAGGTTGAACGTAGAACACTGCAATAGGCAGAGTGTTCCAAACTACCAACCTCCATTTTACATGCAATTATTTTCAGCACTTTAATACCTCCAAGGTATGGAGGTGTGCAGACTGCAAAGCCTGTGTGGTGGAGAAAGCATGCCAACGGAAACAAAAGCATAAAAGTTCAATTAAGGTTTAACACCACTTGGGATAATGCCAAAAATAAGTTCATCTACCTTCCTTCCTTTGTCTGCTGCTGGCGGGGCTGGGTATTTACATAAATAAACGTCATGAGTCTTTATACAGCACAAGTACTGGACTTGCCTTTTCAGCATTATGGCTCCGACAGATGAGCCAGCTTTAAAAGGCCAGCGAATGGGCCATTTTTTGGGTTCCGTGGGACGTGAGAAGACCAATACAAAATACAGCCTCACACTTGACGATCTGGTAGTGCCAAAAGGCCAGCCAACACTGCACAGCACCCAGGAAGGCCGCCCCCTTCACCTGCCTGCTCAGGCTCTCCCGTCTTAACACTGACAGCATCTTTCCATTACAGCACACGTGAAACTTGCTTTATGCCACAGGAAAACTTCAAAAATCAGTTGTAACAACTGTTAGACAACCCATACTGCCTATTGCCTCAGCTGTGGATTTTCACGATAAATCCAGAAAGAAGGGCATCCTGTTGTGTCGAAACTTCACTTTTCTCTTCTTTGCAACAACTTGAGGCTCACCCGAAAAAAACAAAAAGCCTAAAGAAAATAGTGGAAATTCAAACTGATCAAATGTAGATGGTCTTAAGAGCTCCAGTTGGTAGCATATTGGTTTTTAGACACAAGCTGAATATATATATATAGATTTATAAAAACCAATAATTTCCCATCTTTTCCAGTTGCATCTTCAAACTGAGTGTTGATGTTCCCTTTGCTTTAGTGGCCGTTTATTTTCAACAAGCAGAACACGCCTTTCCTGTCAGTTGAACATGTAGCTAGCTGAACATCCATTAATCCGTGTGCATAAGCAAACCTATTAAAAATAATTTTAAATTACTACTGAAATTTCATCAGACAAGTTCAATTTTTTTTTTAAACATAGCCAGCTCTCTGGAAATATAGTGAGCAGAGATAAGCATCCTTTCCGTCATCTGAATTTTGAGAAGCTTTCCTAGTTCAATCTTTCCGAGACTATATGGCACACATTCTGTAATGCAAAACAGCCCATCACAAGAGGTAGGTTAAAAAAAAATGGTCCACAGTAACAATAAATGTACTCGGATAAGCATATCTGGAAGAATAAAACTAGCTCCTCAAGGCACACGTTGTGCACAGGAAGATGAAAAAGGAAATGAGGTAACCCAGTTGTCAAGAAGACCCTAGCATGGTTGTGTTCCAGCGATTGTACTAGGTCACAGATAGGGGTGTCTGTATGTGGATGTGTATATAGACCGGTTAAAAAAAAACACACTAACACGCAGAAATGCAATAAACATGCAAAAATACTTCCATGGGTATACGAGCATGCATGAGCATACATACATACATATCTTACCCATCACATACACTCCAACTATAAATCTGATCTCAAGAATATGTCCTTTCTGATATAAAAAAACCCACCAAGACCAGAAGCTCTGGGTAGAAAACCGTCTTTTGTAGGTTATCTTTTCAGACAGAGACAGTTCTTCAAAATTTATCTTGAGGTTTTAGCAGACAAGGCTGTTGTCGGATTGACCTAGAGTGTAAGGGAGACCTCTGATCAGACTTGGCTTCTAAAACTATGTTGAATGGGCACAGTCTACCTTGAAACGTAACAGCTTGTGTCCTAATGATATTGGACTTACATTCCAGGAGAACCTAACATGTTATGGACTCTGGTCAAGCCATACCTCAGTAGCATTTCAGGCTCAGGCTTAATAGTGTTCTACTGTCCAAGGCCTAACTCAATCATGTGTCAGGAAGAACCTAATGGGACCTACTCTGCTGATGCCTTTTCTTAGTTGCAGGACAGGCTTATGCTGGAAAACGAGTGACTCCCCAAGCCATATCTCAGTCATGTCAGGGGTAGTCGAACATGTGATTAAAGCGCAGCTGCATAACTGACTCTGCCTAAGCCATTCCTCAATTGCAGGTCAGCAAAAAACAGATGTGACCAACTCTGCCCAAGCAATACTTCAGTCACAAGCAGGGCCGTACTGGCCGTAGCGGGCACCAGGCGTTTCCTGGTGGGCCGCGAGGTTGGGGGCCGGTTTTGGGCCCTTGCAGGCCGTTTTTGTTACCGGGAGCCGGAAATATCGGCCTTCTGTAACAAAATCGGCCGAAACCGGCACTAGGAAACAGCTCGGTCACACCCCTAGGGGGCCGGCAGAGCAGTTTGCCAGGGCCAGTTACGGCTCCCAGTCCGGCCCTGGTCACAAGTGAGGTACAGTGGCCACCTTGATCAAGTCACCAGGACATCAAATGTAAGGTTGCCAGGTGACTTCATGGTTATAGGCCCAGGACCTATGGCTATATACCTTCCTAAACTGCTGATGTTACACTGCTCTCCTATGTTAACGTAAAAGAGAACAAAACCTGATTACCAAGCAGCTACTACTAACTTTTTGCATAGACTCCTTTTCTCCTCTCTATTTAGTCATGCGTTCTGCCTCGGGCCATTCCTAGTAACCATTGTACACATTTTTTGAGGGCAGGAGCAGTAGCTGATGTCCAGTACATAGCACCTGCCATCTCAGCTGGTGCAAAGACCGAATCCAAGACCATATTACCCACCTTTTTAGTTTTTGGGTAGGGGAACAGACACAGTAAACACAGTAAAGCTAATTAAGCTTCCTCTGCCTGTAGCCATTGCCAGCATATCTGTGACACACTCCCAGTAACTCTTCAGGTTTGAGCATTCACATAGTATGTGAAAAAGAAATTGCTGATTTTTCGAAGGGTTAAATAAGTCGGATATGTATAAATATACTGGATGTATTCGAATCTGGAACTTCTAGTTATTGCGTGTGCCTATACTGGTATCTGGACCATTCCATTTCCTAAAGTGCCCTCTCTCTAGGTCTTCCTCTCATATGATCTTCAAGGAGAGTAAGTTCGCTTTTGTGCTGTTAAGTAGTTCTGAACAGAGTCATATCACTAGATGTATGCTGTCACTAATTGTGTAAAACAATTGTAATACCCTATGAGTCTTTAGGTCAGTCTCTGTCATGCCCCACAATTTACGTATCGGTCCCTTTATCTTAGGAACTGCTTTGCCGGCAAGCCACATTCTTCCATCAGCTCTTGGAACGATTTCAAAATGCCCTGGGAATAACAATCCTGCACTGTCTCTATGCTAACCGCTGTCCAGGGGGCTATTTGGTTCCCTGTGAAGCATCCCTTTGGTCACGGCAGACCCACACGTCATACCAGGGGTATGTTGGAATACCGCTGGATTTTTGCAAGCTTCCGTGATTCCAGTGTCACCCAAATATGCCCCCGTCCAACCATCTCGCCATCCACAGTAGCAGTGTGGCCAGGTAATACAGTTCAAAATCAGATGATCCGAGCCGCCCTCACTCGCTGGTAGTTTTAGCTTGCCAAGAGCTACACAGTGCCTGTCTGTGCCCCATATTAAATTGCTCAATAGTTTATCTAGTTCCTTGAATTTGGTTCTTGGTATTAGGATTGGTAAGAGCTGTCTGGTAACCGTAATCATGTGTCGAGTCCATTGCTCCGCTGTTCAATTCATTGCGGTTAGATGTGCTAGTCCATTAGAAGCAAAACCAAGACTACAATTCCCACAATGCATTAGATTGTTAAAAAATATCCAGGACCACAAACATGGTGCCCCGATGACATGAGGCAAGGTGACAACTCTAATGCCAGGCCAATCCAAATAAAGAGTGCAAGACTGTCTAAGCCCTACCTCAGCTGCATGTCAAGAGGAACGGATTGTCCAAACCCCACTGACTTCTCAGTGGCCCATGACTACTTGGTATCGTGACAATGTTCCAGGGGCAAATTGCCCCATGGACCCGACGGCAGTCCAAGTGGCGCATAAAGGTCACAGAATAAACCATGCTGAGAAGCTTTTCCTATGCAACCTAGGCCCCAATTGAGCATACAAATCCTTCCTCAACTAAACTCCATGTGCTCGTTATATTTCTCTAATGCGTTTTGGCACACGACAGAATGATATGAAACATACTTACTCTAGTGTTTTCTTGGCCACGAGAACGTACTTAATATGTTCCTTCCGGATTATTTTTCAAGACACGACGTGAAGGCTTTTCAGATGGGAGTAACACAGAAAATCCTTCCCAGCTGTTGCCAGCGCTCATATCCTTCACAGGCGCAAGCCCGAAGGCTGTTTGGTTTATCTAAAGACGGGTCCCCTCCACACAGCGCGAAACACCCCCTCCCCCAAGGTCCATGGATAGCTAATGCACAATTTCTAGTCTGTGTCCCTACAAGCAGCGACATGCTTCTAGAGCTAAACTGGGCTGGTAACAACTTGTGAGGCAGAAACAAGGCCCCTGGGAGTACTCTGGCGGAAGTTAACAGATCTTCTGAAATTTGGAATGGCGCATTTCTGAGTAATGCTAAGGCTGTTAGCAGTGCTTAATCTGTGCAGGTGGTGAGCACCGGCACTCATTTTAGGGGCCAGGAAGTATTTTTAATCAAAGTCAGAGTAACAGATACAGATACAGGAAGGCAGAAATGGGGCAAAGAAGAAGGAAGAAAATGGTAAGAAATCAGGGACGAAGGCAGAAAGCAAGGAAAGTAAAAGAAAGAACCTGCAAAAGTTAAATAAAGTGGGCGGCTCCATCCAGGTTTACACGATATAAATACAAATAAATACATAAGTACAATCTCGAAGGCTACGGCCCTGAGGTCAAAAAAATAATAATACCGAAAAGCTCCCAGTCTGCCTAATGACAGACCTTCTCTTCTAATATAAAGAAAAGCTCACAACCTGCCTAAAGGCCAGGCCCCTTCTAATGTACAAAATCTACTCCTAGCTAACATTTCTTTATCCTTGATAACATGTGGCCCAGGGGTTAGGCAAATGCCCCATGTAACGAGCCTGCCTGACCTTTAGCCACTCTTGTTTTTTTATCTGACAACAGCCAGTTTGGAGCTATAAACGAATACTTGTAAGGAGGAAAGTGAACCTAGGAGAACCAGCAAGCTTGGTGGGGTTGGCTAACAATCCAGAACGTGCTTTAAATAACCATGATGACTTGGGTCCTGTTCATAAGTATTAGTCTCTGCCTGCCACAGGGTGTGAGATTTAGTAAATCAGGTTTTAAGAACTTGGCCTATTCTTATTCATCTGTTTCAGAAGATGAATGTACTTTTGCGGAGAAATACTACTTCCCATAGTCACCAGTAATTATTTGGATTCCAATTAATATACTAACCTGACAGAACCAATAGACTACACAAGGACAGTATGGGCATGAACTATTTGGTACCATCCCCATACAAGAAGAAGCGATTTATCTAAATCCGGTGGAAAATGCCTATATGACGAATTTGCAGGCCATGGATAAAAAAAAAAAAAACTGATGCAGTGCTCAGCAGGGCGCCTCTTTTGTGGCATGAGCACATACCAATGGCAAGTACAAATATTCCAGCTCTGAATCTGGCGTCATCTATGCATGTCCATGTAAGATGTCTCATTAATGAGGAGGGCAAGCTTGCTTTAAAAATCACAGCTTCCACCCCTAAAAGAATAGTAGGCCCCATCACGTTCACAACAATTTCTTGCTCTTTTTCATTCCACTCCTGGTTTAAGCACAGCTAAACAACGATAGCAACACAAGGAGTAATCTCCTACTCATCAAGCAGGATATCAGAACACCTGCCACTCAGACCACAGACACAACCCAGACCCTTTGAGCCAGACAATAATATGAAGCTCAGAAGTTCTATCCTTCGCTTCTCTTCACTCCACTACCCACTTAAGCTTAGCAACATATGACAAGACTGGAACAGTACTACTGACATCACATATGACACTGAACACTTCCCACATAAGGTCACTTCAATCCACCATTCTTCCAACCATGCAAACGCAATATCGGATCCTCTTACACATCCATCATCATGCATCACTCAAGCTTCCAAACCTAAATTGTACAAAAACAATAGGCACTATCCAAAGTTGGAAGACGGCAAAACAGTCCAGCTGACTGCAAGATTTTGCTTACAGCTTTTGTTTTTCCTAAATGCAGCTCATCCTGGTATTACATTTCTGTCATCTGACGATCAATCCCTCCCTCGTGGGACTTCTCAAACACAGGACAGGAAACAAAGTAAAGATATTTCAACACATTTTGAGGACTTTAGGCAGGCTGGGGTCCGATTTCTATTCTTACAGGCCCACTCTCAGGCTCTTTACTGAAATTTAGAGATCTTTAGAACCTGTGTGCCAGGATCCTATTTGGAACGGATTGAGGGAGAGAAAGGCAGAAAAACAAATGTCTGACATCACAATGACTCGCAGACCACGCGGTTTCGATACCTCAATGAGCACGGAGGTTGTTAAATGCCGGCTTTTGTATCAGGAAAATGCCTGGTTTCAAAGTCTAGGCTTTTCTACTAGAAAACACTGGCAACAATATGGCAAAGGGGAACGCCCTGGTAGAATTTAGCTTGGTTGCTTAATAGGGATAGGAGCCGTAGTGTTGTTCCTCCACATCAAGGGGAAGGGGGGCAAGGCTAACAGACAACGAAGAGATAACTGAAGAGTTTGTAAAATATTATAAACAGCTTTACACCCCTCCTGTTGTGAAAATGAGCTCTGAAATTGAAACTTATTTTATTTACCAGACAATTCCGGAGGGAACATATCTCCTTGGAATAAATTAAGACACCCAGTGATGGCCTGGCAGATGGAAAAGCGCCCGCTCTGGACGGGCTGACTTAAGAATTCTATAAAACATTTGAAAATATATTGGGCCACACGTACTGGAGGTATGTATTAAAGCCTTGAAAACTGGCAAGCTGTCTCCTATAAAGTGTAAAGTGGTTAACAATATTTTTAAAGCCCAGTAGGAAACCCATTCAGAGTGCCTTGTATCAGTAGTTATTGCTTATAAATCCCCAAAATAAATAATTGGCAAAGGTCTTAGCGCACCACTTATTGATCCTTAAGGAAAATATGGCCTCCTGAGATCAGTCTGGGTTTGTCCCAGATCCAGCCAGCTCTGTCAATCTGCGCACAGTTTTGTGGACTTGCATCATCTCAACACCGACTTGAAAACCACAGCGGTCTTCTTAGATGTAGAGAAGACCTTTGATTCACTGGAATGGCCCGATCTCATGACCACATTGGGAAATCATTACTAAAAAATATATTTTTGCTTCACACCAAACTAGTTGCTTAAACATGTACAAATGGACTGATAGCTGAAACTTTTCCAATTGGTGAGGTACGAGGGGAGGTTGTTGCTTTCACCCTTGCTTTCATCCTGGCTATAGACCCATTGGCCCAATACTTGCAGGATCAACACTTCTAGTGGGGTCTGTACTTCAAGGCAGAGAGGTTACTTTAGTCCATGTATAGGGATTACATCTTACTTTTCACACGGGATCCAACACATTACTATTCCACTTATAAGGGAAATTCTACAATTTAGGGGTTACTTGGGTTCATGATTAATTGGAATAAAACAGTATTACTTCCACTCACTGAATCCACAACTCTAGTGATACTTGAATTCCCGATTAACTGGATGAAGGAGTTAATTAAATACCTTGGTATCTACTTCCATAGTGATATGGAGGCTATGAACCAATTAAATCACGACCTGGCAGTAGAGTGGTTGTCCCAGCGTATCAGAGTAGGGTTAAAGTCTCAATAGCAGACCGGACAGCAATCATTAAGATGATAGTCCTTCCCAAATTCCTATATTTATTCTCTAACATTCTGACTTCACTGAATGAATCCTTCGTTCGAAATTTCAGAACTTACCGTTGCAACCTATTCGGGCGAATAAAACTCCAAGAATACGGTGGGACATCCTAACACTTCCCTATGACAGAGGGAACTTTGATGTACCCGATTGGGAGCAATGCTATCTAGTAGCTCAGGTCCATTACACAAGATTATGGCAGCATCAAGACAGAAGACTACCATATACGACACCCGAGAGGGAACAGACTGATAGGACTCTACTTGAATGAGACTCTCTTGCCTATGTATGTTCGCTTTGCCCATAGCACATAACTCTGCTCACCCGCTTACAGCGGAACCAAAGGTGGTACCAATTTTAGCCAAAGCAGGGATAACAAGTCAGGAATATTTATTCTTGGAAGGGACACTCCTTGTCTGGGAGCAGTTCAAGGAGAAATGTAACCCCACTGCCTTAAATGTATTCACATTTTATTGTATTAGAAAGACAGCACATGACCAAGTTTATGGGTTCCCAGATGAGCCTCCTAGCTTTGAGTCATTGACCCACTGATTCCACCAGATGGAGGTCTAAATTATACAATATGGTTTCAACTTCTAGGGTAGTGGAGTCCATGCTGGGCAGAAGGGCCTGGGAATGGTGCTGTAGTAGGGAGGGACTAGCAGAAGCAAAGTAGAAATTCTTCTGCGTCCAAACAAAAATGACCTCCATGAACTATGGACTTAAATTACTATATTTTAATACATAGCATATATATCAAAACCGAAAAAACAAAAAAATCGACCATACCCGGTTACATAGCTGCTACTGCTGTGTAGTGCCACACGCTGGTTTTCTACCCCTCTCATGGCCCTGCCCCTCAGTCTATACTTTCTCGGAAAATGTCACCCGCACCATACCCAAAATGACAGTGGCCCGCATCGACTTAGCCCAGTATAGTAATCACTGGGTCCATGTCAAAATGCTCCCATGCAGCTCCAGGCGATTTGCTGCAATGACGCTAGTTCTGGCAAAGCGCAGAGTTGCAATACACTGGTGCAGAACCCTTGCACCTATGAAGAAGACTGGATTAAGGGCATGATTATGTATAATGATGTGGTAGACATCTACACATTGCTACAACCCCAGACATCGAGGCCTAGGGATATATGGGGTCCTTTGAGGACATCTCTCTTACAAAATTATGTCACAGAGACGACAGAGCATGGCTGCAACTCATCTGATAACGACACCGCTTCTTTGCTGCAGGCCTGGCCCACCACGGTTTCATTATATACTGAACTGCCAAGCTGGAAAGTCCATTTTAACTACCTCGTCTGTCTTCCTCGCCACAGTCCTGACTAAATGAGTAACTCTGTGGCTCGTGCAGTTTTCACCCATACATGTTAAAAACACACACAGGCCTATACCAATATGGACCCCACAGGTAGTGAATGCTTTCAGACCCATATAGTTCAGGCCTGACGTGCTTTGTCTCAGTCACCGACACACACCAAGTGGAGTAAGATTTTATTACTGTCATTAATATTTATATTGTTATTATGTTTGTTTTATGTTCGTACATACATCCTGCTTTAACAGCGGTTTTGTGCTAAGCATACCGGTTCAGGGGATGGTTACTCATTATTCAGCAAGCTGCCTCCCCGCCTGAGAGACTGCCTCTGCCCCTTTGTGATTTGCTCTATGCTCATTTTTAGGTCTCGTTTTTAGGTCTCGCCTACGCAGCGCGCATGCGCTGCATAGGAAAAAGACCTTTAGCCATTGCTTCACTTTTGCAGGCAAAAACGTGCACGCGTTGCATTGCTTTCAATGGCAACGCGTGCACGTTTGGCGATTCCCTTGCGGGAGCGAGCAGCGGCGCCATATGTTAGCAATTATCGTGCCTTGCTGCTCGCTCCCGCAAGGGAAACCGGCGCAGGCCCCCTCCTCTCTCCCCTCCCCCTGCAGCCGCGCGCTTGTTTTGACTTCGCTCGCGGTCACCCCCACCTCCTTCCACCCGTCGATGAGTTTTCTGCTTTTGTCGGCGCCTATTGCTGCTCCTAATTCAATTAATCTCTTAAAGAACAGGCATCGTGTGTAGCATGTTTGAATTGCACAAACTTTGTTTCTTTGTATAATTTGGGAGGCGCGCGGTTTTTATTTTATCAGCACGATGCCCGCTTATGGGACACCGCACTTCAGATCGCCTTCTTTCCTCACCAGCATGGCTATGTGCGTGCCTTTATCTTGTTGGAAATTCGGGGGTGTTTAGGACTCCACTAGCTTTCAGCGGATTTTATCCTTTTCTTGAAAGGGGTTCGTTTTTGTGGTATTCTTAGAATGCTAAACTTCCAGCCAGGTAATCCAAATGGCCAATTAGAGCCTAGACTGCAGAAGTGTTCGTGCTTTGCTCGTATCTTTTCATTTCTATACCCTAGAAGGCTACTGAGCCGAGTTTGCTGTCCGTCCCCCCGGGGGCCTTTGAAGAGAACATGTGTCTGAACCCATTCATCTTTAAAAGACGTGGTGTGGGTGTTCTGCTGAATTTATAGCATTTTTATATACTTAGAATGGCTGTCCATTAAGGTGCACGAATCGTCTTGGGCGGCTGCGTACACAAACACTTTTACCAGTGACAACTTAGTGATGATGGAAAACAAGGGCTCAGGGGTGGAAGTGGACTATTGAAGGCAGAAGTTGCTGACATTTTTTTTCGATCTTCTTTATAATCACCACGAGGATGTCTCCTCATCTTATGCCCCCGTCCTCCTCCTTTTTTTACAATGTGTTTATATTTGCACTATTTTATTTAGTGCGAACTTGGCTCATAGGCACAAAATTGCTTTACAAGAGCACCAAGTTACATTAATGCTCTATTTGGCAGGATGTAGGGGCATTCAAGTGCCAACACAGCCTGAGACATTCCCGGGTGTTGTGCCCACTCCAAACGCACAGGAGTGTTTAGCTCTCGTTTATCACAACCTTGCACAGCTGCCGTCTATGCCAACGCAGTTCTCACAAAACAATAAGGATCTTTTTGAAGTGCAGAATCGATCCTCATCTGTCTCACAATGCTTTCCTCTTTTGACTCGCCCCTTCCTCTTCCACTCAATTCTCACACCTCCTCAAGGTCACCGAGTCTTCTTTTCCTTTGCCATTTCATCTCTCCTCCCATTCTCTGCATTCCATTGGTCTCCTTTTCACTTCACTGTCTGACTTACCCATCATCACATCTTCCTTCACTTTCTCTCTCTCTTCCTCTACCTACTTTATTATGTGTTGCCCCCCATCCTTCAACCTCTTTCATTCACCATCCGTCCCCGCCCTTTCCCCTCCTCCTTTCACTCAGTCATTCCATTCCTACTCCACCTTCATTCACTCTTTATTCCCCTCCTTCTTTCACTCTCGGTCCCTCAATACTTTAACCTCCTCCCCCACCCTTCCATCATCGATCTGTTCTCTCTTCCTCCCGTCTCCTCTTCTCTTTGTCATCTCCTCGTCTCCTCCTTCTTTCCTCTCACATTGGCACCTTGTAATACCCCCACTGCCTCTCACCCTTCTGTTATTTTCTTTCCTACTGTTGCCTCTTAGTTCTTTTCTTCTCCAGCCATTTCTCTCTTCGCTATCTCAACCCTCGCTACTCTCCTGCCCTCTCCTCTGTTCTCTTCATCTATCGTTCTTCCTCCGCTGTCCCCTCTCAGTGCCAGGAGGTGGTGTTCCCACCTGCGTTGTTTTCTTTGGGTGCCTGGCCGCTCCTCCCCTTGTCTCAGATAATATAGGGATTTTTAGGTCTCGCCAATGCAGCGCGCATGCGCTGCATAGGAAAAAGACCTTTAGTAATCGACACAGATTTGCGGGCAAAAACGTGCACGCGTTGCATTGCTTTCAATGGCAACGCGTGCACGTTTGGCGATTCCCTTGCGGGAGCGAGCATTGGCGCCATGTGTTAGCAATTATCTCTCCTGGCGCTGCTCGCTCCCGCAAGGGAAACGCTTTCACTTTGAGGCGCGTGCGCTTGTTTTAGCCCGCCAGAGGAGCCGATCTCCAAGCTTCAAAGTGAGCCGCTCTGATGGTTTCTTGCTTGTTTATTGCCGGTCGCTGCTCGCAGTTCCATTAAATCAGTTAATCTCCCTGGTGCTGTCCCCACACCACAACCTGCTCATCCCTGCTTGTTTATTTTTGCTTCCCCCTCTCGCTTCGCATTATGAGCCCTCCCCCCACCCTCTGAGCACAAATGCAGCGTTTCCATTAATCAGGCGGCAACACTTCCTCCCTCCTCCTCCAGCAGCGTTCGCTGCTCTGCCCAACCACCTCCCTCTGCTCCCGCGGATTTCCCCGCTCCACCAAGGCCACCAAGAAGTCGGGCTCCTGGCTGGGGACCACTTTAAGCCGCTGCAATACCAGGACCTCATCGCCAAGCCTGCTGCTGCCCCCTCCCCCCCACAAACGCAGCATTTCACTTCCGTCGCTGCTTTTTATTGTATTGGCACGCTGGCGAAATGTGCTCAGCTGACAGCATTTACCACGGATGCTACGCTTCATGTATTTTTTCAGGGGCTTAACAGCCCCAGTCAGATCCTCTACATATCCGTGAGCCACCTGGTGCTCCAATATGAACCCGGGGACCCGCAGTACTTCTATGACAGCAACAGACTGCTGCCCTTCTTCTGCCAGTCTATTGCCTGATGCATGTGCAGTAAGATTAAATACCCAACTGTTTTCAATCGATTTTGGGGAAGATGGGATGCTCGGCATCGATAGCCTTACATGTAAATGCTTCATGTCTGCACACACATGTACGCCTCTGTGCAAAGGGTTCTTAAGTGGTTAGTGTGCACTGTTTTTTATCACGTTAATGCACAAGTTACTAACTTGTGTAACGATATATCTGTAAGAGACAGTAGTTAGTGACAGATTCCTTACCTTCGACTATCCCCAGGCATCAGGCTGGATCCGGAAAGTTTTTGCGTAGCAGTACCCTTGCGCGTCGGTAGGCGGCGTCGTGCGGCTCCGCGTCCATCGGCGGCGTCGTGATCGCCGGGATGACGTCGCAGGCAGTACTTAGACGCCGCCCCTGCGCGCTGACGTCAGTTCTGTACACGACTTTCCGCGCCAGGAACGCAGAGCCATGCAAGAAGCTGACATAGGTGTCTGAAAAATACTAGGGCCCTGAAAGGGATGTCCTTAACCCTAGAAATCAGTTCGCAGAACGGGGAGGATGGGTGGGCGGTAAGGAATCTGTCACTAACTACTGTCTCTTACAGATATATCGTTACACAAGTTAGTAACTTGTGCATCTGAAAGAGACACGTTAGTGACAGATTCCTTACCTTAGAATAGATACCCCAGCAATACCAACCCCGGTGGTGGGTCTGCGAACAAAGATCAGACAAGGAAGTCCTGGAGGACAGAACGGCCAAAGAAGCCGTCCCTCCGGACCTGACTGTCAAGGCAGTAATGCTTTGTAAACGTGTGCAGCGAGGCCCACGTAGCTGCCTGACAAATAACCGGCAGCGGAACACCGCGGCCCAAGGCCGTGGTAGCAGCCGTTGCCCTGGTGGAATGGGCACGCAGCCCAACAGGAGGTTCCTTTTTAGCCAAAGAATAGCAGGTCTTGATGCACAAGGTAACCCAGCGGGAGATGGTTCGTTTGTGCACCGCCCGACCTTTTTGGCGCCCACGTAGCCAACAAAGAGCTGGTCATCCACCCGGAAGTGTTTTGTGCGGTCGATATAGAAGGAGAGCGCACGTTTTGGGTCCAGACGGTGGAGCCTCTCTTCCTCTCTGGAAGGATGCGGAGGCGGAAAGAAGGTAGGCAAAGTGATGGTCTGCCCAATGTGAAAGGCAGTAACCACCTTTGGCAAGAAGGACGGACGCGTCCGAAGAACAACCTTGTCTGGATGAACAGACAGAAAGGGAGGTTTGCAAGATAAAGCCTGGAGCTCACTCACCCGCCGAGCGGAGGTGATGGCCACCAGGAAGGCTGTTTTTAGAGTCAGAAGACGAAGAGGACAGTTATGCAGAGGCTCAAAGGGAGCGCACATTAAAAAGGTAAGAACCAAGTTCAAGTCCCACTGAGGCATCACAAATGGAACAGGAGGAAAGAGGTGTGTAATGCCTTTTAAGAACCTGTTAACAACAGGGGACTTGAAAAGGGAGGGCTGATCAGGGAGCCTGAGGAAGGCCGAGATAGCACAGAGATAACCCTTGATGGTACCCAGGGCAGAACCCTGTTGGGCCAGAGAAAGAAGGAACAGAAGGACCTCAGAAAGAGGGGCAGAAAGGGGGTTCACAGCCTTTGCTGTGCACCATGCCACAAATTTGTTCCACCTGCAGGCGTATACCACCTTAGTGGAGGGACGCCTGGCTGCCAGAATCACATCACAAACTTCGGGAGGCAAGTCGAAAGGAATCAACTGCCGCCGCTCAATCTCCACGCAAGCAGGTGTAGACTGGACAGGTTCGGGTGGAGGACCGTCCCCTGCTGCTGCGACAGAAGATCCTCCCGAAGAGGCAGACGGATCGGGGATTTACGCTTATACTGAGTAGCTCGGGATACCAAACTCTTCGAGCCCAGTCCGGAGCCACAAGAATGACTTGGGCCCGGTCGTGCCGAATCTTCTTCAACACTCTGGGTAGAAGTGGTATAGGCGGAAAGGCGTACAACAGACCGCAACTCCACTCGTGACGAAAAGCGTCGCCGAGCGAGTGCCGCCTTGGAAATTCCAACGCGCAGAACTGATGACATTGCGCGTTCTCTTCGGTGGCGAATAGATCTAACCAAGGCTCTCCCCACTGTAGAAAGAGTCCTTGCGCCACTTCCGAGTGAAGACGCCATTCGTGATCCATCATGCACCTGCGGCTGAATTCGTCCGCCCTGGCGTTCAGGGAACCTGCCAGGTGTTGAACCACCAGGAACATGCCCTGATGTTCCAGCCATGTCCAGAGGCGCAGAGCCTCCTGACAAAGGGTCCACGACCCCACCCCGCCCTGCTTGTTGCAGTACCACATGGCGGTGGTGTTGTCGGTGAACACCTGCACTACCGTCCCTTTGACAGAGGGAAGGAATGCCTTGAGTGCAAGTCGGATCGCCCGGAGCTCCAGAATGTTGATATGGAGCCGGGACTCCGCCGGAGACCAGAGGCCTCTGATCTCCGCCTCTCTCCCATGTGACCGCCCCATCCCAGAAGGGACGCGTCCGTCACAACTGTATGCTCTGGCTGGGGAAGGGAGAGGGATCTGCCCATGACCCATTGCCGGTTCGAGAGCCACCACTGCAACTGTGTTGCAGTCCCCTCCGAGATCTGGACGTGATCGGACAGGTTGCCCTGGTGCTGCGCCCACTGGAACTTCAGGTCCCACTGCAGAGCCCGCATATGCCATCTGGCATGATTGACCAGCAGGATGCAGGAGGCCATGAGGCCCAGCAGCCTCAGGGTCATCCGTACCGAAACCCATGATAAAGGCTGAAAGATCGGAATCATAGCCTGAATATCCCGGACTCGCCGTTCGGGAGGATAGGCCCGAAACTGCGTCGTGTCCAGAACTGCTCCGATGAAAAGGAGCTGTGGAGAAGGAATCAGATGCGACTTCGGCACATTGATGGAGAACCCCAGCGAGTGCAGGAGTTCGCCGTAGTCTGGAGGTGGGAGACGACTGCCTGGGACGAGCCCGCCTTCAACAGCCAGTCGTCGAGGTAGGGGAAGACAAACCCCTGCCCGGCGCAGATGAGCTGCGACCACCGCCATCACTTTCGTGAACACCCGAGGGGCACTGGTAAGGCCAAAGGGAGCACGGTGAACTGAAAATGCTCGAGGCCTACCGTGAACCGAAGGTAACGCCGGTGGGCCGGCAGGACGGGATGTGAAAATAGGCGTCCTGCAAGTCCAACGCTACCAACCAGTCTCCGGGGTCGAGGGCAGTGAAGACCTGAGCTAGGGTGAGCATCTTGAACTTCTCCTTCCGGAGGAAGCGATTGACGTTCCGGAGGTCCAAGATAGGACGCATGTCCTCCTTGTCCTTTTGGGCACCAGAAAGTAGTGGGAGTAGCAACCACGCCCTACTTCTGGGGTCGGAACATGCTCGATGGCCCTTTTGGCCAAGAGGGCCGTGACTTCCTTCTGTAGAAGCACCAAGTGATCCCGACATGCGGTGGAATTGAGGTGGCATGGCTGGGGGGTGGTCTCGAAGGGGAGGGAGTAGCCCTTCGGACAATGTCCAAGACCCACCTGTCCGAGGTGATGGGACGCCAGTGGTGAAGGTGATGGCGGACCCTGCCCCCGACTGGCGTGCTGTGCACCTGAAAGGAGGGACTAGGAGGGCTTGGAGGCCGCGGACGGGCTGGAGGTGGTGGCCTGACCCGCACGCTGGTTGCCCGAACCGCCACGGCGGTATCCACGCCCTCGGCCACGCGAAGGCGCTTGCTGCGCGGGCCGTTGGCCGGGCTGTGGACGTGACTGGGCGCCCCTTCCGTGGCCACGAAAGGGGCGAAAAGCAGACGTGAGCGGAGGGCGCACAACAGCAAGGCCCAGGGACTTAGCAGTAGCCCGTGAGTCCTTGAAACGCTCCAGCGCATGGTCTGCCTTCGAACCAAAAAGACCGACTCCATCAAAGGGCATGTCCATGAGAGTATTCTGGACATCCCCTGAAAACCAGTGGTTCTCAGCCAGGCGTGGCGACGCAGCGCCACCGTCGTTGCAAGCGATCTGCCCAGCGAGTCGGCGGTATCAAGGCCACAGCGGATGGTATATTTAGCCGCATCACGCCCTTCCGCAATGGCGCGGGTAAGCAGTGTCTGGACCTCCTCAGAACACTGCGGCAAAACATTCGCCACCGAATCCCACAGGGAGTGGGTGTATCGGCCCAAGAGGCAAGCGGTATTAACAGACCGCAAGCCAGCACTGGAGGAAGAGAAAGCCTTCTTCCCAAAGTGATCCAGGCGCTTGGATTCCCTATCCGGAGGGGCGGTAGGGAAGGCGGTTTGGGAGGCAGAGGCTTGGACAACCAAGCTCTCAGGGGTGGGGCCCAGGCACCCAAAAGAACGTCAGTGAGTGCATCGTTGAACGGCAGCACAGGCTCCGAAGAGGAGGCCGCCGGCTGAAGCACTTCAGTCAGGAGGTTAGTCCTGACGGCCACTGTAGGCAACTGGAGATTCAAGGCTCCAGCAGCTCTACGCAACACCGTTGCAAAATTAGCCCCCTCCTCCGTTGCCACGGGAGGAGACAGCATGCCAGAGTCAGGGGAGGTATCCAGACCACTGGCATCCCCAAGTTCCTCAACCCAGTCCGGGTCAAACTCGCACTGTTGTGAGAGAGGGTCCTCAGACCCCTCCCAGCTCTCCTGGTCCTCCTCAGGTTGAAAATATGGAGGAGGAGGGACATAAGGGACCCAAGGTCTCATTGGCGCCGGAACCGGCGTCGGACGACGCGGGTCCGGCTCCATGTCCGGACCCGGGGAGAACCGGGGAACGACGCCGCCCGGAGCCCCGGACGGCGCCGGAAACGGCACCGGGGACATCGGCGGAGGCGGAGGCGTGGTTAGGTCAACCGGCGTCGATGGGGGTTGCGGCACCACCGGAGCCGGGGTCGAGGCCAGGGCCGGAGCCGAGGCCGGGAGGAAGGCTGGTGGGACAGGCGACGCCGGGACCGGAGTCGACGGCGACGCCGGAGCAACCCCATCAAGGCCCGCGGGGCCCGAAGGCGCACCGGAGGGACCTTGAGGCCCGAAGAGGAGGGCCATGGCCGACAGGAATTCCTGCACTTTGGCCGGATCCGCCCCCGAACCCGGGAAGGGCGGGTATGGCGGGGGCGACTCCACAGGCATGTCCGGGGCCGCGGGGCGGGGACGGTGCCGGGAGGGGCCTCAGCCGAGTCGCGAGACCGGCGAGGCGAAGTCTTAGAACGATGACGCCGCTTAGACTTCTTGTGCTTCGACTTACCGGAGGAGCGCGAAGACTTGGATTCCGACGACCGGCGGGGACTCCGCGTCCGGCCCTCGACCTCTCCCGGGACCGGGGCTTGGTGCGGCGCGGAGCCGAATGCCGGACTTCGAGGAGCTTTCGAGACCGCTCTCGCAAAGCCTTAGGATGAAGTTTCCGGCAGTCAGGACACGACTTCGTGTCGTGGTCTCGGCCGAGACAAAAGAGACACTCGAGGTGCGGGTCCGTGATAGACATCATGCGACCACATTCCTCGCAGGGCTTAAAGCCGGGCATCCCTACGACACCTTAGGAGTCGTGAAGACTCGTTGAAAAAGCAGTGAAAAAATTCACCAAAAAATATAGTCAAAAAGTGACTAGGGCACTGCTCTTCCCGGATCTGCGCTTACTGGCGCGGAAAAAAGAAGAACTGACGTCAGCGCGCAGGGGCGGCGTCTAAGTACTGCCTGCGACGTCATCCCGGCGATCACGACGCCGACGACGGACGCGGAGCCGCATGACGCCGCCTACCGACGCGCAAGGGTACTGCTACGCAAAAACTTTCCGGATCCAGCCTGACGCCTGGGGATATTCTAAGGTAAGGAATCTGTCACTAACGTGTCTCTTTCAGATATATGTTTTAGTTGCCCATGGCAGTACTAAGGTTAGCTTGGTAAGTAGACAGGTGCAAGTGACGGGCGCCATTGCAGACCGTTTTTTGGTGTGGTTCTCTGTAGCGCTCAAGGCCCACCTGGTTAGATCTCGGAGCTTCATATAAAACAGCGAGCATCTTTCTATCAAGTTGCTGTGCTGTAAATATAACATGTCGCTCTGAAGCGGTGGACTGTTGTGGCACTGCCAGAAGTTCCCAGCTCCACTGCGAACTTACTGACTGCTCTGGGGCATGCCCACACGAACTGTGGTCCCTCCAGGCTGGTAAAACTCTAGCGTAGGCAAGCTTCTATTTGAGTGGCGAGTTGGGATGGCATGTAAGTGTGTTACGATTTGTGCACCAGAGTGTGTGTGTTCCAAAACAATATGTGCTTCAGAACTTGTCGCATCTTGTTATCTTCTTCACTCTGATAATCTTTCCCATTATCATCTCCAGATCTCCCATTGTTTAGGGTGGGGCGCCATTCCTTTTGTAATATAGACTAAACAGGGACACAGTATGGTTTTTTGCGCCAAAATATTTATTATTTACCATTACAAAGGTACCCAATAGAGGCATAAATCACATTTCCAATGAACAATAAATACAGTAGAAACACAAGCTTAGGTGTGTCTGACCCTTCACCAGTGACACGAGAACTAACAGTAAATGTTGTGCTACATAGGATAATCTGATGCTTTGCTAAAACGTATAAGATCCAAAAGGCGAGACCTATTGGCTATGCCAATGCTTGTTCTAATTGTTTTATAAAGTGACAGATACTCTAGCACAGTCGCTTGTGTGGGGGTTTTAAACGAGGGACCGAGATGCCTGTTTTTAACATGGCAGCGGTCCTGCAAGGGTTCCCTGCTATTTGCTTCTTGCTAAGCAATGTTAAGACGCGGGAGGCCGATCCAGCCCTTTTCACTATTTCACCCTGTATTCCTGGTGGATGATGGAGGGGGAACGTCCTTCCAAGTGAAAGAAGATCCCTGAATCCAGCTCAGGAAAGGTGCGGCAGGTGCTAGCTGCTGCCACTTCTGAGATTTCTTTTCACAACTTAGACCTGTTGCAGAGCATGATAAATAGGGCAGTGGAGGCAGCTTTTCTCAGCATGTAAAGGACAACCTTGCCTTAAAAATGGCTGATCTTCAGATCCCAGTGGCTCTAATTCTGGCCACTCGTCGGAGGCGTAAAGGTGCAGATATATACAGGGCTCTGTGTTAAAGGTGGTTCTATCCAACATATGAGAGAACCTGTTGTTGGACCTGGCCCTTTTTGCAGGGTTATCCCCAAACGTTTTGCCTTCCTCCGCCTATTTTTCTGACCTTCTTTTTGTTGGCATTAGGACTCTGGGCACTTTACCACTGCTAATCAGTGCTAAAGTGCATAGGCTTGCTCCTTCAAAACACGGTATGATTGTTTACACCTGTTTGGCATTTATGATTTACATGCAAGTCCCTTGTAAAGTGGTATACAATTTACCCAGGGCATGTAAATTAAATGCTACTAGTGGGCCTGTAGCACTGCTTGTGCCACCCATAGAAGTATCCTTTCAAACCTGTCTCAGGCCTACCACTGCAGTTTACTGCCACTGTGACTTCTCATTTAAAACTACTTGTAAATCCTTAAACTCCCCTTTTACTATAGCCCTAAGGTAGGCCCTAGGTAGCCCTATGGGAAGGATGCTGTGTAAGTAAAAGGTAGGACATGTGCCTTTATGTGTGGCATGTCCTGGTAGTGACAAACAGCCTATTTTGTTTCTCACTACTGTGAGGCTTACTCCTACCATAGGCTAGCATTGGGAATTCCCTTATATATTTTTAAGTGGTAATTCCTGATCAGAAAGGAGTGGCGTTGCAATGTTTGTATTTTTAGAATAGTGGTGATAAATCCTGCTTACTGCTTACTCGTGTAGTTGGATTTTACATTAGCATTTTAGATATGCCACTTTTAAAAAGCGCGACTCGATAAAATGGGCAACCCAATAAACCCTTGGAGGCTTGGGTAACAAGAGATAAGTATCAGGTAACAGTGCCTTCAAGGCATTTCATTTAAACACATTTCAATTAATTTATCCAAAACAAATTATGAAAGCCCAGATTAGTGGCCTCAAGTATATAAATTGTTGAAATCAATTAAGAAAATCACAGAAGAATACATAAAAAAAAAAGAACAAAATAAGGGTGTATACTTTTTGTACAAATGTATGATTAAATAATTTAGAAAAAAAGGGGTAGAAAACATTCACATAGACAAAAATGAATGAGATCAATAGTCTTATAATCTAATCTCAAATTCACTTTTGTAAGTAACCCATTTCTAACACTTATTTACAGAATAGAAATCATCATTGAACATACAGTGAATAATTCCTATATAACAATTTATAGAAAAATGGGTTGGATATACAGATGTTTCGGTCTTATGTCGTAAAATATCTAGAAGACCATCTTCAGGACCCAACATTTCGTATGTAGACTGAAGACCCTTAAGATGAAATCAGCTAAGGACTTTTCAACAATCAGTCCTGATGGATAATGGAGATCTCAGAAAAATGTATGCCAGTGATGAGCTGGACTCTCTATGTAGGGCTCTTAGTGTGATATCCCCGTTTGCGCATGGCCAGGTGGGACTCTTACTTCAATAAACTTACTGTTGCCAGTGATTTATTTAAATTGCACTTAGCAATCTGGGTTAGATTCTCGCCGTTAAACATTAAGCGAGTCGACACTTGTGTTTCTACCACTGTTGAAAATCTTGGGATATCACACTAAGAGCCCCACATGGAGAGTCCAGCTCATCGCTGGCATATATTTTAGTTACGCACTTCAGAGGGTTCCTTTGAAATCACCCCCTTAAATAAAGACAATTTTGAGAATAAATACAGGGGCTCTGACCCCATGATTTGGGACACTACTTGTAAACAAACACCGCTAGCTCTATAAACTGCACATTGCCAGAGGACTGCTGTGCTACCAGGAGGGACCGATATTGGGACTACTTGCTTTGTTGTGCTGGCCTGCTAGGCTGTTGGAGAGGCTGCCACTTCACAAACCGCCTGTATGTGCTGGCCTGCTGCCTGTTCTCTGGTCTCGTGCCCCGCCAGTGCTCTCCAGGGGCTTACTGACTTGCCCCCACCCTTGTTTCTGCCATCTCGGGACCATCAAAGGTGGCTCCTTGAGCAACTCTACCGTGGGACTTTATCTCAGAAGTCTGGCAGTATCGTGCTCTCACGAAGAGGTGTTATTGGGGGCCTCCTTAGAATAGTTGCTGTAAAACAGCACGTGTTGAGCTCTGTGTTCTGGTATTGGGTGTGCGTGACCAGCGCTTCTCCCTGCAGCCTAGGAGTGCGAGTGCCCCCGGGCTGGGGAATCTGGATGTGGCAGTGCCCTCTCCCTCCCTTCCACCGACACCACCGCATCTGCGGTGCACTGCTGGTGCGAGCCGTGTTTCCGACTGACATTCAGCGGCCGTGGGGACGGTAGCACCAACAAAGGAGGAACCCGACTGGCCGCTTGCAAGGCTGTAGAAGCCGCACATCGGGCTTTCGTAGCCTTGAGTGTGGGGCCGTCTCACAGTGGCTGCACTCCTTTCCCCGCAGACAAGTTGTTTGCGTTACTAGGGGCGGGCTAGGCTTTAGAGGCTCGTTCGCCCGGCACCGACCCTGGACCAGTGCTTGTGCAGGCATTCCCCTGCTGGCTTACGAGTCAGTGAGCCCCCGGTGGGAATCGCACATCCATCCCACACTACCTTTGCAGGCAGCGCTACTTCCTCTAACCAGAGGGAACATGACCAGGTGACCATGGAGGGCTCTGGGTTAATCTACTTTGAGGGAGTGCCTCTTGTCTCATATCTTGGGGTACTTAACTGCTGTAGTCTTCAGGGTGAGACTTCGACGGAGGCCCCAGCTTCACTGGTTTAGGGACTGAACTGCCTGAATTACTGTATAACACATAGGTACACGTGTCCCTGAGCCCTACGTTTCATGCATAAATATTCTTGTTTCCGATGAGGGTCAAAAATCTACTGTAATCCTGATGGTAGGAGCACAGAGACGCTGGGCCCTATGTTTTGTGGTTATATGTGGATTTCATGTGGTTGCCTCTGAACAAGACTGCATTGCATGCAAAGTATTTATGGTGAAATATGGTGATTTATGTGTTTTCCTTTCCCCAACCTAAACTGGCATTACAGGAACTGATGTAATGTATGTCGTTTTGATTCTTGCATTGTCAGGATAACAAGTGCTATCTCAGGATTTGCATAGTATGCACAGTATGTATGAGCAATGTCGTTTTGGTCTTGTGTTATGTATAATATACCTCATGTATTTTTATATAATCCTGTGTGGAGTCTCTTTGGTGGTGTGTTCATTGTGTTTCTGTGCGAGTGTGTTGTGCTTTACACATTGCCCTTGATGAGCCTGCCTGCTCTGCGCCAAGCTACCAGAGTATGAGCACAGGTGGCCTTTGGTGTGTAACTTACTTGCCCTGACTAGAGTGGTGGGTTCTGCCTGGCTTAGGTGCATACCCTAGCCAACCAGAAACCCCATTTCTAACACCTGTCCTTTCCGGATACAAGATCCCAAGTGGAGGAGGATGATATCTTTGGTCAATAAAGAAGGAAAGAACAAGAGTAACTTTCAATTCATACCGCCATTCGAGGACTCTTATCTAGGGAATGGTCTGATGTTGACAAGACTGTTTTTCCTCGATTCCAGTCTAAGAGGCATCCTCTGCACATTGTTTGGGGAAGAATTCCCTTCCTCAAGGAAGGGAATTATATTTACGGGCATTTACTTAGCATCACTCAATCTGCTGGATGCTTACTTACATATTCCTATGCACCTTCCTAGAGATTTTTTATATTCTGTGCCTTGGGCCATAACTTTCCATTCTGAGTGCTTCCCTTTGCCTCTCTTCAGCGCCTAGAGTTTTTACTAAGACCTTGGCACCATTGGTGGGCCAAAAATCACAAAAAATGACCTGCTCTAATATGGGACAATCTTCGTGAGCATAACCAAAGCCATATCTTGGCTCCGATATTTTAGTACCAGCTTATATAATGCTGTCCAATCTAGGTGCTCCTATCCCAAGTTTAAAAGTTGTTTAGTGTCATTTCCCAGTATACAACTAAACATATATATTTCACAACAAACGTCAATGTGCATATCACAACAAAGAAAAATATGTGAAAGTTTTGAAGGTACCTCACGGAAACACCACCATGGGAGCTGCTGGTAGGTTCTCACCAGTGTGCTCCGATTCTCATCATTGGCAACCTCCAAAACCATAAAGAAATATGGGGCTCAGTTCAGGGTGACATGAAGGTCAGGAGTCTGCAGCCGGGGACTTGATTCCTTTGGCATTAGAAGAGAAAACATGTGAAAACATAATCCCTTGGGAGGCCCCTCACAAAATAACTGGTTCTTCCTGAAATGCACTCGTGCTGCCCTTTCATGTCGTGTGTGGGGCCTTTTAGAGAAAGGCGGGTTGGGGGGCGGTCAGACTGTTGCCAATGAACCCCTCAGCTCAACCGAGAACTAGGGGCGTCCTGGTCTGTAGGGCAGCGAGGAATGTTGGTGACATGTTTCTGGGACCGGCAGGGCTGGGGCAGCGCCAGTCGCATGCCGGGCTCCCTCTAACCACATTTTACTATGTGGTGTACGCTGCACTTCATAAATGTTGGGTAACGTTAGAGGAGGGGTGAGATGTTTATCTTTTTCAATAAAGCATGCTGTGTAAGAATGTACCTGGCGTGAAACCTGATCGCTAGGGGACGACCTCACCTACAGAAGTTGCAGACACCAACCAGGAGACTGGTTTAATGAGAAAGTGTCTATCATTTCATTTCTATTGTCCACGCAACACTGTGTCTCCTCAAACAAGGGAAAAAAAAAAAACATGTAAAATTGCGTGCGCACACATTTTGAGAGATTTTGCCTTTGGTGTTCCCGTAGTTAACAGCATACCATAAAATCTGCAGGTGACCCACAGGTCTCGGGTGCAGAACCCCGGCCTCCACGCTGCATGTATTTTGTGCTGGAGTACAGTATTTACCTCTCAAAAACAACCTTGTGCAGCTTAAAGGGACATGTTAATTCACGTTGGGCCCATCTTCGATATAAAGCCTCGAAGTCCGTCTGATTGACATCTCAGCGCCAGCTTGGAATGCTTCCCCGTGCCTTTGATCCGGGCTTGTATCTGTGTCAGTCATCAGAAGCATCTTGTTAAGCTGAGGCCTGGTGGGAGAAACTCCATTTTTCTTAGGTGCAATTTGATACGCATCATCGGCTCTGTGGAGGAGGGACCTTTTTCTTTTAATTTCCTCTATACAAAAAACGTCTATGCCTGTAGAACTCAGAAAACAATACCCCAAGTAAAAATAATCAAACAAAATATAACATTTGGAAAGAAATCTAATTGTTTGCTGTAGGAAACGACTAGTCCCTTCTGCTACTCGTGAGGTTGGCATTAATAATATTTATGTGTGTTTACATTCACATTGTATATTTTTTTTAACTTTCTAGCAAGTTTGGATATTGTTTCCGGGATGTTATTAATGTAGGTTTAGAAGGACTGGATCCTTGGCGTATTTTTGGGATATATATGTATTAGCCACCATCGATGTAGTGTCTCTCTATACTTGCATTGAGCATGACTTGGGCCTCAAAGCCTGTAAATACTTTTTTAGAGATAGACCACTCTCAATGTTTGACCACACTACATTACTGCTAGACATGTTAAGCTTTTGCCTTCATAACAATTGCTTCCTCTTTGAAGATACATGGTATAGGCAATACACTGGAACGGCGATGGGAAGTTGCTTCGCCCCCAGCTACGCCTGTATCTTTATGGGGTGGTGGGAGGCGGAGCATCTTTGGCACCAAGGAAATGAATGTTATATGGACAATGTTATCCTGTGGACCCGCTACATTGACGACATTTTTCTGATTTGGGATGGTCCACAGGATTTGCTCCATGACTTCATTGCAGGCTTGTCCACAAATGAGCTTAACTTAAGATTCACCAGTAAGGTACACACTACCACCATTGAATTCCTGGATGTTCAGGTTGAGGTGAGGGATGATTGCATACATACTAGTCTGTACAGAAAGGCTACCGCAGGGAATAGCGTGTTGCATGCACGGAGCCATCACCCTGATGGACTCAAGAGAAGCATCCCATATGGAGAACTGCTTCGCGCTAAACGTAGTTGTAGTACTGCTGAAGCCTATACCAGGGAAAGATTGAATATGTTTAGCCATTTTAAAACACGAGGCTATTCAGGTCAAACTATTAAAATAGCTACTGAAAAGGCTGCAGGGAGGGACAGAAACAGCCTGCTGATCCCTAAGACTACTAACCAGAACACTCAGGAAGTAAGACTTATTACCACCTTCTCGGATGCATCACAAGCCTTACACAGGATAGTCAATAAGCACTGGCATTTAGTCAGGCAGGATGTGGTTATTGGTAGTTTGGTTAGTCCCAAGCCACACATTACTTATCGTAAGTCTAAATCCTTACAAGACACCCTGGTACACAGTCATCTTACACATAGGAGTACCGGCTCGAGCTCATGGCTCAAGGAACTCCCCGGTTTTCACAAATGTGGCCGGTGTAAGGCCTGTAGCAACAGCCGCAATGTGAAAAGTTACCCTTTACCAGTGGGGAGGGATGAGAAAATATTGTCATTCATTAACTGCAATACCGAATTTGTGGTGTATGTCATTGTCTGTATTTGTGGCCTGCGCTATGTCGGTAGCACCATCTTTGCAGTGAAAAAGCGTATTCTTGAGCATCTGCGCGCAGTTAGGAACAGGGATCTGACCTACACTGTGGCCAAGCATTGCATGTTGGAACATGGCGGGATAGCTGATGTCTCTTCTAAACTTTCCTATTTTGGAATTGACAGGGTCCCAGCGCATCCCCACGGAGGTGATCGTGAAAGAAATCTTAGGCGCCTGGAATCGGAGTACATCATCCGCCTGCAAAGCAAGACCCCCGGAGGCCTCAATTGTGAGGAAGACCTTCATGTCCACTTAGGTTAGAAGAGATACTATATGCAATTGGTGCCCTCAAAATATCTTTAGGACACTGTATATACTGTTATCTTGCCTCGCTTTCCCTCCTCTGTTGTGTGAGAAACTACATCTAAGCCCCATATGGGATATCTCACCATCTTGACGTCACAGTTATCCTTGATGTCAGTTAATAATGCGGGTTAAATTTCTGTTTTCTAACATAGTGTGCCCAAACTGTTTATTTCCTTTTCCGGCCTTATTCTGCTTCTCGTCTTAAATGTATCTATTTTTTTACCATCTTTTTACCTGTTCCATTCAAATTGCCATATCGGCGTTATAGCCGCACTGTCACCCACTATTCAAGCGGCTGCTTGAATCTGTGGTTTCCCCCATCCCACTCTTCCCCTGTATAGCACCTAGGGTGGGGAATCAATAGTGCTCTTTCTTTTTGTTTTCTTTTAGCTATATGCTTTAGTTCTTGTTATTTTGTTTTGTTCTTATATTATCCGTACTTGACAAATGGGATCTGGCAGGTCTTATATTAGGTTAGTAGGGGTATGGTGGCTTTCTAGGCCACTGTGTACCTCTGAGCCTCATGAAACCTTTTTAACGCTCGCGCACTTGCGCAGTGAGGCTTTGTTGTAAATGTAACTATCACTCTATTGCCACATCCCACCGCGGTGGGTATTGTATATGTGATTCTTATATTTATTTTGCCATGGTTTAGTTTTTACGTGATATAGTTTGTTTAAACTATTATGAGCTATAAATTTGGTTATTACACTTCTATGTTCAAAACGTGATGTTAGTCTGTCTTCTAATGTGAACAGACTTTAGTAACCATGTACTTTTCTTTATGTTTATGCATTTATGTCTTGTGACCTTTTGTATGAGCACTTTAATACAGCCACTTCCGGGTCAGGAAGTGACTTTGATAAAGAGCGTGAGGTTGAAACGCTCAGTCAATAAACTTGTGTCTCTGAAAAATATCCTGAGTGCGACTTTACCTTCTGTTGTCTGACTGAAGGATTTCTACATTATATATTTCAAAAATAAGCCTCCCAGCTTTAAAGACGCACTCCACGAAGGTACGTTCTGCCAGAACCTTTTATTGCAGAAGCGTCATAAACACACCCAATTAATGCATTTCCCTTACGCGTTTCGGTGCCGCTTGCACCTTAATCATAGGGTGGGCAAGTTGGTAAACCTGTAATGGACTTCACTGTCTTTTCCACTTTGGGCATTCGCTTTCCAGTAAGCGACATGCCGAGTGGTAGTCCTGATTTTTCCCTTTCGGTAGGGTCAGTTTACCAGCTTCATTTCACTGCCAATATTCAATTAATGTTTTCACAGCCCTCCAGTGGGCTTCAGGTCTGTTTATCCGCTTCGAATTGCCACTACCTTCGTGCTGCAAAAGGTGCTGCGAATCAATTCCCAGCCCCGCAGTCTCAGTCCAGTTCAAAGGGCGGTGCAGTCTTCCACGGCCGGAGCGCCGTGCGTTAACATTTCAAAAATAAGCCTCCCAGCTTTAAAGAAATGTGCAACTAATTATAACGTCCCTGAAACCATAGGTTTCAGGGACGTTATAGTTAGTTGCACATTTCATTCGTACAAAACCATAGAAATTTGGCCGTTATAGTTAGTTGAGCTAACTATAACTCACGCCCCCACAATGCACTGCTGATGACGTCACATATTACATCATTCATGACATGGTCAGTGACATCACTGATGACATCACTTATGACATCTCAAATGACATCACTGATGACATCACTGATGGCATCATCCACGTGAAAATCTGATGCACCTCCTCATACCTTAATAAAACCTTTGATACACCCATTCTAAAATACAGACTACCATTTTCGAAACAATACAGACACCAATACCACTTACTACATACGCATGCACTGATTCCTAGGTCTACACACACATCCACTCATTCACCCATACAGTCACTCATACATGCAGTGACTCATTAATACAACACTATTATAGGCACTCATACACCTATACAAACACTCACACACCGCCACTCATCCAGAGTTACTCACACATTTAGTCAGTCATGCAAAGAATCAATCACACTTCTATTTACTCAGCTATACAGTTATACACACACAACCTCACTTATTCATAGTGATATTAACATATACTTACTCTCCTATACAATCACTGATACAAGTACACACTCATCCATACAGCACTCTCACAATCACTGACTCATGTATAGTCATTTATATACTCCAACTCTCTCATACACTGCGTTTTACATATGTAGTTACTTGGACATGTAGCACTGAGATATGCATTCACTCACCAACACACCCATACACACACTCACCCACCCATACAGCTGTTTCCACATGCAGTCTTGAACCCATACATGCAGTGAATAAAGAACTCACATGTATGCACAAAGTCACACACCTCCCATCCACCCACACACATACTCAGGCACCCATACAAATACTCAGGCAACAAATCAATAACGTATATAGACACTCATGTAGCTACTCATCAACCAATGCAGCAGCTTACACAGCAATAGACAGACTGATACAGACATTCACGGTTTAGTCACTAACCCATGAATTCAGTAAGACACATTTAATCACTCACTTATACAGTCAGTCACACACCTACTAAATCCTCCATCCACACACTTATACACCCACTCATTTTTCAATATACCTTGGCCAATATACTTATAAAACATATTTAAACTTTACAGAAACACACAGTCACTGGATGATGCCATCAGTGATGTCATCAGTGATGTCACTGACCATGTCATGAATGATGTAATATGTGACGTCATCAGCAGTGCATTGTGGGGCGTGAGTTATAGTTAGCTCAACTAACTAGAACGGCCGAATTTCTATGGTTTTGTACGAATGAAATGTGCAACTAACTATAACGTCCCTGAAACCTATGGTTTTTTCAGTGAATTTCAAAGGTTTTTAAAATGATAATTTGTAACTATAACGTCCCTGAAACCTATGGTTTTTTCAGTGAATTTCAAAGGTTTTTAAAATGATAATTTGTAACTATAACGTCCCTGAAACCTATGGTTTTTTCAGTGAATTTCAAAGGTTTTTTAAATGCTAATTTCTTATAATGTTCATTAAACCTATGGTTTTTTCAGTGATTTTAAATCATTCCATTCTCAACCTGGTGAAAACAGCCGATATCGCCTATTTTCCAGCAATAGCTTCCGCAAAAAAAAAATCGCCACAAATGAGAGCAACAACTAACGCTAATAATATGCAGAGTAGGCGTTCCTTGTGCAAAAATAACACGAAAACACCACTTCCCGATATTTTCAACGAGCAGCCAAATCTGCTGTGCGATCCAAAAACAAACTGGTGCTTGTAGTGTTGTAGACAGTGGACGCAACCATGTTACCTCAGGCAGTGAGGAAGATCTCCGTCATGTACCTGTGTCGTCGTCCCCTGTAAGCGGAAGCGCAGTGGGCTGGTCCAACGTATGCCACTCCAGCGTAGAAGTATGAATAAATAGGCTGGGGCTCTGGGCGTGGTTCACTTGTGTGAAGGGCAACCCGTCTGCCAGAGCAGCAGCCCTCACCCTGCCAGGTAGCTGCCGCCATGTCCGCCGGCCTCCTCGACACAGGCCCCCTGTGAACACAGCGGCACAGAACCGCAGACTTATGTCTGTACAGACTACTGCCTTCGATCTGCACTGCGGACAGCAGGGCTCACAATTCAGATGGAGTGGCGATTGCAGATGACGCAGTCCAGTAGGCAAGAGACATTGCTCCCAGTGCGGCCCGCCCGGACCACGCATCATCCAAGAGTTCGCACACGCTGAGTGCCAGAGGTACCACTAACTCAGTGCACCACAAGTCAACGCCACGTGGCCTTATAGAGGCAGAATTCATTAGACAAAAGACATTGCTACCAGTGCGGCCTGCACGTACCACGCATCATCGCAGGCTGCGTACACGCTGAGCGCCAGAGGTACCACTAACTCAGTGCACCACAAGTCAACGCCATGTGGCCTTTTCGAGGCAGAATTCATTAGACAAAAGACATTGCTACCAGTGCGGCCTGCACGGACCACGGATCATCGCAGGCTGCGTACACGCTGAGCGCCAGAGGTACCACTAACTCAGTGCACCACAAGTCAACGCCACGTGGCCTTTTCGAGGCAGAATTCGTTAGACAAAAGACATTGCTACCAATGCGGCCTGCACGGACCACGGATCATCGCAGGCTCCCCACACGCTGAATGCTTCTGATGCTACTAACTGTGCAGCTCAACTCAACGCCACGTAGCTGTGGGCCCTTCCCGACCACTGCCTCCGGTCTACACTGCGGTCAGCAGGGCTCACAATTCAAGATTTGTACCGATGCAAATTGTGTAAGAGACTATAATCCGTTAAGAAAACCAAATACTCTCAATCTGTGCAGCTAAAGTCAACGCCACGTGGCTGTGGGCCCTTGCTGACCGCTGCCTCTAGCCTACACTGCGGTCAGCAGGGCTCACAATTCAAATTCAGTCTTGATTCATTAATTACAGAGTCCAGTTGGGACCTTATTGGCATCTCCCAGCTAGGGGACGTATGGGCAGGGGACCATATGTTGTCCTTCCAGGAACTCCAAACGCGCTATTCCCTACACTCATCCCAGTTCTACAAATATTTGCAGTTGAGACATGCCCTCCACATACACATCACGGGCGACATGAGGTTCCCCGAATACAGCCCCATTGAGGCTCAGACGACGATGGGAGACTTGGGTAGGGGGGTCTCCGTATTTACCGTACTCTAATTAACAACACTCCCACAACCCTGGACAAGCTGAGGGATCAATGGGTGGAATGGGTGGGCCCCTTGATGAGGTGGATTGGCGAGATGCCCTTATGGCCCCCAGAATAGTCACTGTCTCCGCCAAACTCAAGTTGATCCAGTTTTATTACCTACACGTTGCTTACCTCACTCCCATGCGTCTGCATCGAGCGGGTTTGCGCCCAGATGCGTCATGCGCAAGATGCAACCATACCCCGGCCGACTTCTTCCATATGGTTTGGCTATGCCCCCGCTTGGGGCAGTTCTGGGGATCCATTGAAGCGGAGCTAACGGAGGTATTAGGGTGGGAGGTGCCTCACGACCCTCGGCACTCCTTGCTGGGGATTACGGATGGGCTGGATGGGTCCAGGAATGAAAAGTTATTTCTCAACACAGCTATGATGGTGGCCAGCGGGACATTGCGGCGGCCTGGATAAGCCCTGACCCGCCTATCCTGGAGAGGTGGCGAAGAGGGGTAGACTGGTGTGCGACCCAAGAAAACGCCCTCTATAAAGCAAAGGGTGCGCCAAGAAATACCGCAAAGTGTGGGGGAAGTGGTTGGGGAATGTGGGGGTCCCGATTAACCTGGCTCCAAACTCTGCCAACGTAATTTTATGGGGATCGTGATTGGGGGGTATAATGCTTATGTGAATGAACTCATATACTTGTGACTTCCGTGTCTTGGCTGATTGTTAATATGTTTTAAAATCAATAAAATTTGCATATAAAAAAAAAATTACAGAGTCCAGTAGGCAAGTAACTACAACGTCCCTAAAACCTAGATAATATCCTTTTAGTATCCTTGCTTCAAGAACTTTTTCATATCAATTGTAGCTTTAGTACAATGACCAAATTCATCTTGCAAGTCCAAAGGAACACTGAATGGCAGTCTACACTGCGGTCAGCAGAGCTCACAACTTGAATTCAGCCTTGATTTATTTATTGCTCACAATTTATATTGACACATGATTTATTAATTGCAGACAGAATTCTACTCTATGTCCTCGGATTTTGTCAAGAGGAAGTCACAAAAAGCATTCCTCGATGTCTGTGCTGACTACTGCCTTCCGCCTTCCATCTACATTGCGGCCAGTAGGGCTCACAATTCAGATCGAGTTGCGATTGCAGATGACGCAGTCCAGTAGGCAACACACATTGCTACCAGTGCGGCCCTCCCGGAATACGCATCATCGCTAGCTGTGCACACGCAGAATGCTTCTGATGCCCATACCTCAGTGCACCACAAGTGATGGTCCCTTTATGATAGAATCTTTTGTATATGATTTCAGATCTGCTGTCCCTACCTCAGTGTACTACAAGTCATTAAGCCTTTACGATAGAATCTTTTGTGTATTATTTCACATCTGAAGCCCCTAACTTAGTGCAGCACAAGTCATGGACCCTTTATGATTGAATCTCTGTGTGTGATCCGATGATTACTGTTGTACTTGTTACCAGCACCAACCATTCCCCGAGGGCTGGCTTACACTCACCCCACACGCATCCAGCACAGACGTCACAGGACATGTGACCCTGGTAATAAAAAGGAGTCGAGTGCACGTGTTCGTACCCAGTTCCACTATCTATCTGTGTCTGTGTGTTCATTATGTATGCAACATGCTGCCCCTGGACCCTACCACATTACATTGTGCTCTGGACAGCGTATGCAACCAACTTACCTTTGACAGTGGGACAAAACTTTGGTTATGTAACTTTGTCTCGGTCATTGTACAAGTACGTACGTAGAGACTGGATGATTAGAGTACTGCAACGAGAGTGTATAGTGAATTTATAAGTGCGTGGGGATTGGCGGAGTAATTGTATAAGTACATAGGTTGGTGTACCCTAACTCCGACAACGAGCTTGTATCTAATTGGCTGCCCTCCATTTCCCAAAAACTGAAATTTGGACTTTGCATGCCCAGTATTGCTACAGCTGCAGTACTCCACTGAATGTGTAATAAACATTCACATCCACACAGATGTGTCATGTCCACCATCTTTCTTCTGTGGAACTATAGATGAATGTAGGGTCAGTGATTCCCTGTACCTTCCATGTTGGCCATGTTGTGGGACTTGGCTCACAGAGTGACACATTGACGCTTGCCACCCGGGTGACGGCAGCACTACAACAAGAACACCCGTATGGCAGTGTTGCCAGATTTTTTAAGCATTCTCTACCCCAAAGACAACCAAAAACTAGCCCAAAGTAGCCCAATATTGCTACTTTAAGGAAGGAGGGGAGGGACATCGTCAAGCAGGCGGTGAATGCATTGGAATTGATGTTGTAGCAGGCTGCGAAGTAAATATTTCTCTAATAAAGCGCTTTAACATACTAGTTTGCTGGAGCACTGTATATATATTTATAATCTAGCAACTAGCACAAACCAAAATTTTACTGCACAACCGTGAAAAATATAGCCCAATTGTGCGTGATCTACCCCAATCTGGCAAAAGTGCCGCATCAGTTGATTCCTCATACAGCTCATGATGGAGCCACGCCCATAGCTCCGGAGTCATTCTTCACAGCCTCACGCAGGACTGGCATACGCCAGGCCAGCCCACTCTGCTTACGCTTACAGGGAAGGACAACAACGCTACATGGCCCAGATTTTCATTGTAGTGACCTGCTGGTCACAGGTCTAGTTGTCAGTATGCCACAGCCACTCCCTCACGGCTGGTATACACCCACACCACACCCATCCAGCACAGGCGTCACAGGACACGTGACCCTACCAATAAAAAAGACCGGGCACACGTGCTCTACGCCATTTTAGAGTTGCTCCCACCGCATGCACTGTGATGGCCCGTCTCGGTGCTCCGGACACCTCATGTAGGCCTGAGCCATCGAACAGGAGGCCTACCGCCACGTGCGTGGCCTCACTGTTCACTGAGTTAGTGGCACCGCAAGGACTGAGCGGGTGTGCAACCTGCGATGATGATAGGTGCACTGGTATGTCCTCTGCCATGGCAAAATCAAGACCCAGCACCAAATGTGAGACCTGTTGGCCTGCGGAGCGGGACTGCATGATGTGGAGGGTGCCCTGTCCGCGAAAAGGTGAGCAGTGACGCCTGGGTGCGCAGCGGTGGGCAAATACGTCTGGGCGGCGGGAGTGGATACACAAAGGCGGCACAGCGATTTAAGCGTACTCAGTCGTATATACTCTCCCATTACTAATTCTATACTATGTTTCAGATGAGTGAGCTTGAGGGCTCCACTATGTCCCGGCACGTGGTTGAAGACATACCGGTGGCGTAAAGGTGAGCTGTGAGGGTTTTGTCCACAGTGTGGGCCCACACTGTCCCTCTTCATCCCTACCTTTCGCTCCCTCACACTCTTTCTCTTCCTCTCTCTCACACTGTATCTCTTTGTCTCTCTCTTCCTCTCTCTCTCTCACTCTTTCTCTCTCACTCTTCCTCTGTTTCTCTCTTCCTCTTTCTCCCTTTCTCTCTCTTCCTCTCTCTCACCGTTTCTCACTCTCTCTCTGTCTTCGTCTCACTCTTTTTCTTTTTCTCTCTCTTCCTCTCTCTCACTGTTTCTCTCTTTCTATGTCTTCCTCTCACTCTTTCCGTCTTTTTCTCTCTCTCTCTTCCTCTCACTCTTTCTTTCGCTCTCTCTCTTCCTCTCTCACACTCTTTCTATCTCTCCCTCTCTCTCTCCTTTGATGGACGCATGACGCACAATCTTATCTTGCTTTTTGTCTAACAGGCTGTGATTCACGGATTGACGTCCCCCCCCCACCCCCCAACACGGAACTCCCGCCACTCAGTGCCACAACAGCTGAACGCGTCTGCAGCCTGCGATGATGCGTGGCCATCCTGACAATCAACACCTAATCTGAATTGTGAGCTCTGCTTTACCGCGTGTACACCTCAGGTTGCTTCGGCACGTGGTGGACCCTCTTACACACACGGCGGTGGCAGAAGGTAAGCTGTGAAGAATTTCTCCACAGTGTCAACACTCACTCTCCCTCTCCATCTCTTCCTTTCTGTCACTCACACTTTCTCTCTTTCTGTCTCTCTTTCTCTCTCTCATTCTTTCTCTCTCTTCCTCTCTCACTCTTCCTCTTCCTCTCTCACTCTTTCTCTCTCTTCTTCTCTCACACTGTTTCTCTCTTTCTCTCTTCCTTATATCTCACTTTCTCTCTCTCTCTCACTCTTTCTTTCTCTGTCGCTTCCTCTCTCACTCTTTCTCTCTCTCTCTCTCTCTCCTTTGCTGGACGCATGACGCACCATCTTATCTTTCTTTTTCTCTTGCAGGCTGTGATTCACAAATTGTGCAGTTGTATGTACTCTGCCATTACTGATTCCATACTATGTTTCAGATGACTAAGCTTGAGGGCTGCCCTATATCCCGGCACGTGGTTGGAGACACACCGGTGGCAGAAAGGAGATCTGTGAGGATTTTGTCCACAGTGTCAACACTCACTCTCCCTCTCCATCTCTCCCTTTCTGTCACTCACACTCTCTCTTCCTTTCTCTCTCTCACACTCTCTCTCTTTCTCTGTCTCTTCCGCTCTCTCTCTCTCTCTCTCTCATTCTTTCTCTCTCTTCCTCTCTCTCTCTTTCTCTCTTCCTTGAAACAGAGAATTACGCGTGTGCAGTTGTATGTACTCTGCAATAACTAAATCTATACTATCTTTCAGATCACTAAACTTGACGGTGCACTATGTCCCGGCACGTGGTTGGAGACACACCCTTGGCACAAAGGTGAGCTGCGAAGATTTTCTCCAGTGTCAACACTTCCTCTCCATCTCTTCCTTTCGCTCTCTCACACTTTCTCCGTCTCTTCCTCTCTCTCTCATTCTTTCTCTCTCTCCCCCTCTCACTTTCTCTCTCCCTCTCTCACTTTCTCTCTCTCTTCCTCTCTCTCTTTATCTCTCTCTCTTCCTCTCTCTCTCTTTATCTCTCGCTCTTCCTCTCTCTCTCACACTGTTTCTCTCCTTGTCTTCCTCTCTGTCTCACTCTTTCTCTGGCTTCCTCTCTCTCACTCTTTCTCTCTCTCACACTGATTCTCTCTTCCTTGTATCTTACTCTTTCTCTCTTTCTCTCTCTTCCTCTCTCTCACTCTCTTTTTCTCGGTCTTCCTCTCTCTCTCACTCGCTCTCTTCCTCTCTCTTTCTTCCTCTCTCTCACTCTTTCTCTGTCTCTCTATCTCCTTTGCTGGACGCATGACGCACCATCTTATCTTTCTTTTTGTCTTGCAGGCTGTGAATCACAAATGGACCAGCGATGAGACGCCACGGCTGTACATAGTTTTATTTTATTTGTTGTTGTTTTGTTTCAATAAAATGTTTTATATGTCAATCTATACATGACTAAGATTCTTATTTCTCCAACCTCACAAGCATCTTTTTATTAATAGTTCATAGAGGGACACTTCCGGGCCCAAGAAGGTTGTTGGGGGTATGTTGGTGATGTGGGAAGAGGGTGCGTTACCTGCTAATGTGGGGAGACGCAGCGTGAAAGGGGTATCTCTCACAGAAAGAGCTCCGGTATGTTTTCAGAAATGCCTCGGACAGATGCCAGCTGACGGACTGAATCACAAAATGGCTTTTCAATGCTCATATAGTGTCACTTATGAACAGTTCGTACCCAGGCTCGCAGAGAGACAACTGCGGCCCGTCCGCTCGACTCACAGAGGCAGAACTACGAGCCGTCCGCTCCCAAAGGAACAGCAGCGTAGTAGCTCACAGAGGTAGAGGCACAGCAGCGCACTAGCTCGCAAAGGTAGACAGCTGCGAGCCGACGGACTGGCTTCTAAAGGCATAGCTGCGAAGTGGTCATGTTTGGCACAGGGAGCGTGAAAGGGTTCTCTTCCTACTAGTGTCCTGGAGTGGAAGTCGTGCTGCCTGGCGCTCACCTGTTTCTCCTTTATTGTTAATAAATCTTAAACCTTCACTGTGTCCAAATCATCATTACACAGAGCTCCGCTATATTAAATTGCCCCCGGAACCTTTCTTTTATATTTTCCCTCGATGCGAGGCACAAGATGGCTGCTAACAGTTCCTGATTTGAAGTGTTAGCAGCCAATCAGAGGACACTTCCTGCTTTGAAGTGTTAGCAGCCAATCAGAGGCAAGCTCGTGCTCGGGAGTTAGGCACCGACCAGATATATATATATTTTTTTTCCTTTAATATCTCAAAAACTACTGAACGGATTTACACCATTTCTACAAAATCACGCTTTCTGGACCAAGACCTTTCTCCCTGCCAAATTTGGCGTAATTCCGTTCAGCAGTTTGACCTGTAGCTTGGTCTAAAGTTTCCTATGGAAAATGCAATGAGAAAATACGTTTTGACACCCCCTTTTTTCTTAGCCCCCCCTTGACCAATCACGCCTAAACTTTCAAGATAGGAGCGGATCAAAAAAGAGAAACTTTTTGAAAAATTTCGTAAAGAATCATCAAACGACGCAAAAGTTATAAGCAGATGGAGGGCTCCAGGAGGGGGGCCGTGCAAACCCCCTCCCAACATGAGTGAAGCCCCGAGACTGCGGCCCCAGTGAGCCCCTGCTATTATTTTTTTAAGAAATGCCCCCGGAACCTAGCCCACCCCGGGGTCTCATTAAAATAAAACACGGGAACCCGCGTCCCCAGCGCGAATTGCACCGATTTTTATTTTAAAAAAAAGTTTTTTGGGCCCTGGGGTCCTTCTGGGACTCCCTGAGCAGGCCTAGGGGTCAGGGTGTTTCTACCCTGCCCCTTCTCTTCTTTTCTACCTTTGTTTCTCTGTTTTCTAGCGACTCGCTTCTACCGAGCCACAAGATGGCTGCCAACACTTCCTGGTTTGGAGTGTTGGCAGCCAATCACAGTGAAGCTCGTGCACGGGACTTAGGCTCCGCCCAGATAGCGAAACTTTTATTTTTCTAATTTCTCAGCAACTACTGCACGGATTTACACCATTTTAAAAAAAGGTCGCTTTCTGACCCACGCACTACCTTTGTGCCAAATTTGGAGTAATTCCGTTAAGTAGTTTCAGCTGTAGCCTTGCACAAAGTTTCCTATGAGAAATTGATTTTTTTACTCTTATTTTTTGAATTTCTCAAAAACTACTGAACGGATTTACACCATTTGAAAAAAAGGTCGCTTTCTGAACCAAGCTCTACCTTTCTGCCAAATTTGGGGTAATTCCGTTCAGCAGTTCGGGCTGTAGTTTCGTTGCAAAATTTCCTATGGAAATTAACATGGGGAAAACGCGTTTTGGGACCCCCCTTTTTCTCAGCCCCCTTGACGAATCACCCCAAGCTTTCAGGATAGGAACTGACCTGAATAGACTTTTTTTGGAGAATTTTGCAAAGATTCGTCAACTAACGCCAAAGTTATTAGCAAATCAAAAAATGCTTTTCCTATGGAAACTAGGTTGTAACTATAACTACCTACTGGCGACCGCCAGCAGGAGATAGATATATATATGATCATGTGATCAAGTCCACTGTGAGGGACGAAACGCGTCATGGCTGCTGCACTTCTTTGGGAGTTTGAATAAACTGCAGTTGACGAACCACGGTGGTCCGCGCTCTTTCTTGTCGCCCTAGGAGACTGGCCAAGTAAGAAGGAGTCTACTCGGATAGATAGATAGATATATATATATATATATATATTAATTATGCTATAATAGGTCCTTGTGAGAAAATGTACATAGGGAGTACCATCTTCCCTGTGAAGAAAAGAATTCTGGAACATATTAGAGCAATCAGAAATGGGGATCTGAGTTACTCTACTGCACGACATTGGCTGAGATACCATGATAAAAACGCTAACAGTTTGTCTTTCTTTGGTGTTGACAGGATGGCAGCAAGTCCTAGAGGGGGTAACCGTGAAAAACAACTGAGGGTCCTGGAGTCAAAGTACATCATACTCCTCGACACCAAGAACCCTTTTGGGCTGAATGAAGATGAGGAACTTTTTGTCCATATAGGATGAGTACCACGATTGATTTATTGACTTTCTACTGCTTTCATGGTGATCCATGGTTTCTCTGTATATACTGTGTCTCGGGGAGGGCTCTCTACCCTGACACAGTGTCAGCAGGTTGGAAAACTTCACAGGAAGCATAGCCTGCTTTGATTCCCAAACCAATGTGGATCCACACTGTTTTCTTATCAATATTTCACATCTCCTAGCTCCTTCTGTTTTGATGGCCTCTGTGTATGTTCACTCTTACATGAATGCGTTTTACCGGAGGCCCAGTCAACCTGCTTCCCTTTGGTTTCCTTTTTTGTCCTTTTATTTTAAATTTTACCTTCACTTTACCCTCCACTATATTGGTAGTTATCCCCCCTGAGAGGACCCCCCCACCCCACTTTTGAGTTTAGTATTTTTCTTAGGGTATTTTCTGTGGGATACACAGGGTCACCTTATTTCCAGTAAGGATGACCTTTTCTCACTATTTTTTAGGACCAGAATTGGTATAACCCCTTTTTTTAATTTCTTCTAGATACAGGAAATGATTTACTTTGTCTTGACAAGGCCACTTGGCCATCACGACGTGAGCCACAAGGCTTGAATAGGATGAAGCGACATTTGTAAAGTGTGGGATTAACGCGGATCACAGGAGACTGTGGTCCATTTATGCAAAGTGCTCTATCAAGTGTATGCGGTTATCCTACTCCACATATACTATTTTATATGTTTTATATATTTTTCTTATAATCACATGATTTAGTGGTTAAATGATTTATTGGAGTGAAATGAAATCAATTTGTAACAATGTGTTGATAATAGATACTTTTATTTAAATGCGTTAATACCAGATCGGCATTGTAACCACACGCCGGTAGTAAGTCTTTCTTCTAGATGAGAACGCGGAAATGATGCACACAGCATGTTTTCTATGTCTACACGTCTCAACCAATTCACCATGGTCCTTTTTCTATGTTGTGTATATACACTTTAAATGGTGATTGCAAATGGTGAAAGTTTGGCTTGTGAAGAAGACCGTTCTGGTCGAAACGGTTCGCCAATAACACCTACTTTTTACACTGACCCTGGTGTGCGAGTCTTTTTTCCTGGTGAGGTAAGTGCTCACGGGATTTTTCTTGGAGATATATATATATATATATATATATATATATATATATATATATATATATATATATTTTAGAAGCCCCATTTTATCGTAAACCTTTTTGTGCATTTTGTAGCAGTCTATATTATACTGTGTGCAATGCACGTTTTAAATAACTTACATATACACACAGGCTCTGACCTCGTAGCGCTAAAAAGACAAGTCACTATTCTCCTCTGCACTAACCAAGATTTAATTCTGTTGCCTGAGGCAAGCATGTATTCCTTAATCAGACTGCATGACCCAGTGTGTAGTAATTGAATAGCTCTTCAATCCGTACCAGCACAGCACCCATGGTAATATGCTGTATGGTTAAACACTTATAAGGTCCCAAAGGCGAGACCTATTGGCTATGCCAATGCTTGTTAACTCTTGCCTCCCAGAAGAAACTGATCTCACCCCTAAGAAATATGTTGAGTCTAAAGGAAGCTCCAGCAAGAGACTGGCTGGGAGTACAGGGCGACATGGCAGCCTCATTATTCTTTCTGCCTTGGGCTCATCTCCATCTCTTTCATTTAGTGTACCATCTGTTTTCTCTCTGGAACCTGTTTTCTCAAAACTACGATGCTAGAGTACAAATCTTGCCTGCAATAGCCCACACGCTGCAGTGGTGGCTAACAGTACCAAATCTGAACAAGGGGATGCCTGTCTTTTCCCTCCCATTCCAGTGACAATCATCATGGATGCAAGCAGTATGGGCTATTGATCAACAATTAGGAACTTCACATCCCAGGATCTCTGGGTGATGGCAGACTCCAAGAACTCATCAAACTGGAAGCAACCTTTAACAGTGCACAAATACCTCTTGCTTTTTAGGCCAGAGATCGTTACCAGGCAGGTCAAGATCAGCACAGACTAGTGCTTAATTTGAGCTGGTGTTTTCTGGTGCTCAGCACTTAATCCTCAACATGGGTGCTTTTCATGAACACCAGTTAAGGACATTCATTTATGGTAGGCACAGGGAGATTAAGTGATTTGCCCAGAATCACAGGATGTTGCGCCGATGCCGAGACTCTAACCTGGTTCCCCAGCTCCAAAGTCGGCAGCTCTGGCCATTACGCCACATCCTCTCCACTTTCATGGTTAGTAGTTGGTTCTGTTTTAGGCGGCGCTAACAAGAGAAATGGGCTGCTGCAAGCTGGCTCCTGACGAGAGCCCCGGCTGTCACTTTTTTTCTTTTCTTTTACAAATTAACCACTGGCACAGACAATCAGGTCATGATGGCCTATCTGAACCACATGCGTTTTATCTAGGTGCCTCGGTTGGCTTCTTTGGCAGAGCAAATAGGGATCTGGGCAGGGAAGAACCTTCTTCCCCTGACAGCAATTTATGTTTCGGGGAAGGAGAATGGGTGTGCAGACCTTCAGAGTCAAACATTCCCCTCCTCTGTTTCCCTCTTGCTTTGTCCCCGGGTGTTCCAACAAATCATGGAACATTTCAAGAGATGGTGGCTAGATTTATTTGCATCTCTTCAGAATGCTCTCCTGCCCAACTCTGTATTCTTTTACCGTGCCAGGAGACCTGGGGGAGCAATGCAATGAGTTTCAGGTGCCCAGCAGTCTACTGTATGCCTTTGCTCGGTTTAGCCTCATCCGCAGGATACTATCCAAGATCAGAGGGGAGAAACCAGAGGTTTTACTAGTGGTTCCCTTTTGGAAACGCCAGCCCTGGTTCCCGGGGCGAGTCCATTGGGCAACTCAGCCTTCTTGGATTTTTTACCACTGGATCCATCTCCTCTCATTCATTCGATTTTGCCAGAGAACTCCCAGCACCGTCTCTCTAGGGCTCTGGAGATAGAGATGCGGAAGCTAGAAGCTCTGGGATGTTCTTCTAATGTTGACTCTTCTATTCAAAACTCGAGAAAGGGAAGCTCCCTAAAAATCTATGAGCGACATTAGGGAAATTTGTTAGGTGGTGTTCTGTCAGATCTTCTTCCAGTCTCTTGCAAAGGGGAAAAGTACTAGAGTTTCTTAGGGATGGGTTTCTCCTTGGTTTAGTAGTGACAAATTCGCATAGTCAGCTGCTGCAATTAAGGCTATCGGGGGCTTTTCTGGGTTTCTATTTGATCATCTGGCTTCTTGCGTTTCAAGAAGCTTCCATTTGAAGGACTGGTCGTCCATTCCTTGGATTCTAAATTGCATGCTAGAATCTCCATTTTAACCCCTTCCATCGGTATACTTAAAGATTTTAACTAAAAGTATTCTTTCTTGTGGCTAGAACTTCAGGCCAAAGGAGATTTGAGCACTCCTTTTTCTAAACATTTTCAAGATAAAGTGGTCTTAAAAACAGACCATTCCTTTTTGCCCAAGATTTCTTCTTCCTTCTAGCTCTCTCAAGATTTGATCTTTCCAGTCTTTCTTATGGCCCCTTCTTTGCAGCAAGAGCTCCTTTGGCATACCTTGGATTTAGTGAGGGCTCTCACCATCTATTTGGGAAAACGCCCCCTTTCCGGAAGGTGGATTATTAATCGCCTTTGAGTTTGCCAACGACGGTCAACAGCTTACTGTTTCCACTTTGAATCATTGGATCAAGACACTAATTTCTATTGCGTATCAGAAAGCTGACCTTTCCCTGCCGGCTAACATTCAGGGCCTTTCTACAAGAACATTATACGTTTTCAGGATAGCCAAAGGAGATTTACAGAAAATTAATGTAAATGAGAATCATCTACATTGTCAGTGGTAATCATGAAGATCTGCCCTGTGTCTGGCCCTAATTTACATGCGTTAGGCACAATTATGTTTTCTATCCGTAGGACGCACAAGCAACCTATTGTACCTCCTGCTAGGAGCATTACTTGTGTACCATTACATGGACTGTAGCTAAATAGGAGCAGGAGGTGCAGAAATTGCAACTTTTCTGTGGCCCCAAAAACACATTGAGACAACCCTAACTGAACAAGTCTGCTCTAGTACAAAAGATCTTCTAGGAGATGGAATTCCATCTTTGGCTATATAAAGCAGAATTTAGCCATGTCACAAAACTAGTTACGCATACGCACGCATGCTGAAGGAGGTCAAAGATATAGCCCCACTACTGAATGATTAAAGTTGGCTACAAAGATAGACTGATGTGACCACTGCATCACATAACACATTCCGGAAAGGGCATAAGCACTACCAGTGAGACAAAGTTTTCTTATGGTTCAAGTGTATAGTATCCGGCACTGTGAGGCTCTGAAAACAGCCTCCTGGCACAATTTCCAATACAGGACTTGACTGCATTCTTGAAATCTTATAAGTGAATAAGAAAAGCAAGTTTTTATACAGAAGGAAGGAGTAAAAACAGAATCAAAATGAAATGCTTAGAAGAACACACCTCCAAGGCATGGATACTTAGAAAAGATGTGAGTGACCGTCACATAACCTAATGAGGTCCTTTCCTCATGAGGTGAGAATGCTAGACTGCTACAGCACAGTCTGAAATGGAATTAAAGAAAAGGTTAGGCACAGCTTCAAAGAGATGGCAGCAGGTGGACAGAAGCAATCAGTACATCATTGTGACCGCAGACTCTACTAAGAGCTTGTGATGCATAATGAAGACCACACCAGCAGGCACAGATTGCCTTCAAGACGTGATTGAGATTATAGATCCTTTGCCACTGGGCGAATTTCAAGTCTTCCATCTGTCCCAAGAACTTGGAGTCATTAGAAAATATCCACTCAGTCCGGCGGTTTCTGCGTTAGGGCGGTGGGGCGTTGCCCCACTTATAATTATTGTGTACATTTCAAGAGCGCGCCACTTTGAAAATTGAAATTGTATTAATAATTTAAAGCGGCGCGCTCGTGTCGCGCGGCGGCGTCACGTCACAACAACCAGCCCAGCGGCGCGCACTGTCAACTCATTGAACTCGGTCAGCAATAATAATGAGTGCGCGCACTGTGCGCGCACGTTAGCAGTGCGCATGTTGGGTTTGGCCGGCTGCCTTTCCCCGGCCAGGAACCCAACATGCGCACAGTGGCTTCACTACAGCAAGCACAAGGTGACTGGGGGGTTGCCCAAAACCGCAGACCCCAGTAGTAACAAAATGAGAAGCGAGTTTGCCTGCTCACCCTAATCCTGGCGCTGCTCTATGTAAGAGAGCAGCATCTGGATTGGCTGCTGCAGTATGTAGAGCGCGGTTGCAACTGCCAGTCTAGTCTCTCACTAGAGGAGGCATGACTTGGAGTTGGCACCGCTGGGGTAGGAGGGCCCGCCCAGCGCCTAACGTAGCAATGGCCAATCAGTGTAATGGCTCATTGTTAAGCCATGCAGTGATTGGTCATTTTGCCGTTGCTGGGCAAATCGGCCACCCTTCCTCTGTCTGCACTGTGCACGAGTAGTCGAGAGTGGAGACTCGATAGTCGAGACTAGTGAGACACCACACAGGTCCGTGACACGAGTCATCATCGACGATCATCTCATCATTCATCGATCTTGGATCGGATCTGTACTGCTCCCCATTGCCCTTAGCAGGTTTGTGCTCTACATATACCCAGTACTACATATCCCCACAGACATATATACCCTGCCCGCCCGCTTCATCTTTGGTAAAATGACCACGTCTCCAGCCCTCCCACGTCACACTGGTTGCAAGCACAGGTAGTGGTACATAAAAGAATCAAATTCAACAGGCCTTAGGTAATGTGCAGCACCACCACCTTTGTATCAGAACATACATTTTTTTTTTTTTTGTATATTTGTTTATTTGCATTTCGTAAAACATAACTTAACATGTAACAGAGCCAGACACATTGCCTAATATTGCAGGAATGGAGCATCAATTGCAAGTCAGTATAGTTTAATCGACTCTAGAGGGTTCCCAGACTCTCCCCCCACACCCCCCCGCAGCATCTGTCGATCCTTGATCAGAATTCACCCCATCTTCAACAAATCGAGGCAAAGACAGCACATATCTCCATACAAGGCGTCATTTAACCAAGGCCCCAAACCTCCGCATATCTCCCATTTTCCCTCCCAGTTCCGCATCTCTCCTGACCCGTCTGCCTCCATCTTTGTAGTATTTCAAATGTCATCTCGTCAGGTCTACTGCTATATGTCAGTCTCAGGGCTCTGATTCTCCCGCATCCACCCCACAAATGGCTCCCAGATGTCCTTTGGTCGCGAGGCGATGGCATCAATTCCCACTATGTAGTCAGTTGAGAGTGGCCGAATACCACGTCTTTGATCCAGTCATCTTTAGATGGGATTTTCCTGCTTCCCCAATGTATAGCTACCCTCCGTTTTGCAAATAGGAGGAGCAGTGCATGGAGCTTCCTATATTGCACTGGGGTGCCCTTAACATATCCCAACAGACCTTGCAAAGGGTTTGGATCTGTACCCCCTCCGATAATGTTCTGTATTATGCCCCCTACACTCGCCCAATAAGTCCTTAGTCGTGGGCAATTCCATGCAACATGCATAAATCCCGCAGATGCGTTACCGCACCTCCAACAACAATCGTCGTCCCTCAAACCCATGCGATGCAAGCTAACGGGCGTCCTGTAAAACCTGTGCAGAAACTTGAAGTGTATGAGGCGGAGTTTGTAATTGGATGAAAGTGACAGTAACTGGCCGCAGCAGTATAGCCATTGTTCTTCCGACATTGGGGCTGGAAGTTCGTCGTTCCAAGCCGACCAGGCACGGGGCTTAGTGATTGGAGCCGACTTCTGCATGTGATTGTAAATTCGGGTGATAAGCCGATGCGGGGAGGTCGTAGTTAGGACATTTTCTAGAGCTTCCAGTGTGGGAGGAGCGCTCGGGAACGTGGCGTGCAGCGACCGACATGCCATTTTTAGTTTATGGTATGCAAACATTTCTGCAAATTTCACCTGACTATCTACCCCGGCCTCTGGGGGTGGACGGAACACCCCGTCCGGGTAAAGATCCCCAAATGTGGCTAAGTCCATATCTTGCGCCAGGCTCCTCCCTATCCCATGTCCGCTAGGAAACAGCATGGGATTGTCAACCAGCGGTACGGCCGGAGCATAAAGGGTAGTTTCGTTAGCTCGTCTCTGGAGACTATGCCATGCCCAACGCATCGTCTCAACCGTGTCAACATCCTCTCTTGGGCGCTTGTAAGCCCCGTATAGTGCAACTTGCAAGGGCAAAGGCTTAGCCACAGCCTCCTCCACGGCCACATGGGGCTGAAAGGGAGTAGGGTGCACCCAGTAGTGTAAAAAGTGAGCTTGAGCACTCCAGGCATAGAGTTGCATGTCCGGAGCCCCCAATCCTCCCTCGCTTAGGGGGAGCGTAAGTAGTTCCCATGAGATTCGGGCCTGGCCTCCCACCCATATTAGAGAAATCAGGAGAGATCGCATGAGTTTGAAAAAGGCCTGTGTGAGCACGAGAGGGACATTCACAAACAGATACAAAAATTTCGGCAGTACCACCATTTTTACCAACGCGATCTTCCCCGCCAGTGAAAGTGGGAGTCGTGCCCAGGCCGCGATCTTCCCTTCGAGCCAGTCAATAGCGCGTCCATGGTTCAGCCTCCACAGCTCCTGCGTGTTCCTACTGATCCAGATGCCCAGATATTTAACTGGTTCAACTGTCCAGTGCAGGGGGAATTCAGACGACACGGGTGCCGTGTTGTCAGTTAGCGGGAAAACAACAGACTTTGCCCAATTTATTTCTCTACCAGAGAGTCCACCAAACTTGATGAATTCCCGCAGGATCGGGTCAAGATTTTGCGCCGGGTCTACAATATAAAGTGTGACATCGTCAGCATATAAGGATATCAATAGGCTCCGCGCACTAAAGCCAATGCCCTTCGCGGTGTGATGTTGCCTTATGCGAGCCGCCAGCGGCTCCTTCGCGATCGCGAAAAGCAGCGGGGAGAGTGGGCACCCCTGCCTCGTACCCCGGGAAATGCTGAATGGCTCAGACAGAAGGCCGTTCACCCGTACGCGCGCCATTGGACATGTATACAGCAACCTTACCAAGTTCAGAAACAGTGGACTGAACCCCATGCGGACGAGAATTGCAAAAAGATAATGCCACTCCAGTGTGTCAAATGCTTTCGTAGCATCTAAGAATATCGCGGCCGCCTGCACATCTGGGTGTAAATAGTGAAGTACTGAAAACAGTGTTCTTAGATTGTGTGATGTTGATCGACCTCGGATAAATCCCGATTGGTCTGGTCGGGCGATCAACGGGAGCATAGGTTGCAACCGATTCGCAATTAGCTTAGCTAAAATCTTCACATCTATATTGATCAGGGAGAGCGGCCGGTATGAATTCAGCTCATCCTCCGGCTTGCCCGGCTTAAGCACAGTGACAATTATCGCCTCACGCATGGATGGTGGTAGCACTCCAGACTCCAGGGTCTCTACATATAGTTCGAGTAGCTTGGGGGCAAGTTCTTCTACATATGTTTTATAAAAAATCGTGGTCAGACCATCGGACCCGGGGGCTTTGTTAAGAGGCAGACTTTTGATAACCTTGGCGATATCGTCAGCCGTGAAAGGTGAATCAAGATACTCCCTGTGTCCCGTACTTAGCCACAGCAACTGTAGGGAATCAAGGAATGACTGCAGTCCCTCAGGAACGGAATTTTGAGTAGTTGCGTAAAGCCCCTGGTAAAAGCCTGAGAACGCCTCGAGTATAGCCCTCTGCCCTCTAATATGTGACCCATCGGCCTTGGTAATTGTAGTTACAAAAGCAGTGTGGCGTGGGGGTCGGAGCATGGCAGCCAGAGTTCTCCCCGGTCGGTCCCCTTCACCATACCGACGAGCCTGCGCGTGTTTCCCCAGGAATTTAACCTCTCTACTTGCCTCCTCCTCATACTCAAGCAGGGCTTCTTTTAAGGATGCAAGGATTGCGGGGTCGCTAGTGGAGTAAAACTGGGCCTCTAGGTCCTTGATTTGTTTCTCAATCCGCTCCAAGGAGCCTCTAATCGCCTTTAACACCCCTGCTTGCCTGGAGATGCATTTCCTCTAATTACAGATTTAAAGGCTTCCCAAAGAGTAGCCATGAATGTTACCGATCCTGTGTTCAGAGCAAAGTACTCCTCTATATCTTCCCTAATCCCTTCCTTAAAAGCCGCATCGAGCAGAGCGTCTTGCGGTAACCGCCATGCGTAAATGCGCTGGTGCGAACTGGGCAGCTCGAGCCTCAGCAGGCAAGGTGCGTGGTCAGAAAGAGTCCGGGGGCAATGCGAAGCTTCCCTCACCCATGTGGCCACATCCTTGGAAACTATCCAATAATCGAGTCGGTACCATGCTTTGTGGTATTCAGTAATGCACGTACCTTCCCTGACCCCGGGATGTAAGTGTCTCCAAATGTCCACCAACTGTCCGTCATCTAAGATAGCCCTCAGTGCCTCGCTAGCCAGTGGGTGTAGTGTCCTGGAGGTCCCCTTCCTGTCTAGTTCATCATGCAGGACTGCGTTGAAGTCCCCCCCCCAAATGATGGTATCGCAGTTGGTGGCTTTTATCTTAGCCCACATGTTTTGGAAAAAATCAGGGGAGTCCGAATTTGGGCCGTAAACTGCCACCAACACCACCTCAGATCCATGAATAAACCCCTGTATCATAGCATATCTGCCCTCAGGGTCTAGATGGACCGACCCTTCCCTCCAATCTACCCCCCTGCGGATCAAAATTGCCAGCCCCCTTGCATAATTCGAATACACAGACACACAAGACGTCCCCCATCGCCCATGTTTCAATCTAGAGGAGGAGTTCACATTTAGATGCGTTTCCTGCAACATGCAAATATCAATGTGATGCCGAGTCAGGTAGGAATGAATTAAACGAGCCTTCCTGCCATCATTAATCCCTCGGATGTTCCAGGTAAGACAATTTAGAGCAGCCATGGAATACATGTCCTAGTATATTTCACCCTGCAGGGCGGAAGGGGCATAGGAATCCATATCTCTGTACAAGAAAGACGGTCTTGCATAATTAAAGGCACAGGTCTGGCGAACCATAAAGAAACAGTCCCTACCTCCCACCCACCACCCACTCCAACCCCCCAAACAGGTTGTAGAGAACCCACCCCAATACGAAAACCACATTTTCAATAACTCATGGGAGCTCTCCCCCGGGGGCACAGTGATGCCGGCACACTCCCCCGATTACTCAGGGTGGCCGGAAACCAATATGGTCGGTGAGTTAGTTCTACTATTTCCTAATGTTGAGAATGCAGACATCTAGTAGTCGTGGTTGCGCAGTGAAACAAACTCATCCCACATCTGTAATGTACACAGAGAAACATGAAGATCTTGTCCATCCCATTGAATCTAACCAACCCGCATACATCTCCATGGCTCGTGAGGCATCCCCCCCGCCGCCCCAGATGTCCCGAGCTCGGCCTCCAACAGCCCACCCCCCCCCCCCGAAATTGGATCAGAACCCAGCTGTTTATCCGAGGCAAAATAGAGAGTCTAGATGGCCACCTAGTCATTGTCACTCAAGTTTGCATGCTCCAAGGCCGCCTCCTTGGGTTTTCCTTTTGCAGTCTTACCACCGACATGCTTGGCGAACTTGAGAGCTGACTTGGCATCTGTGAAAAAATGATTAGTTCCCTCATAGCTGACCTTTAGCTTTGCCGGATAAAGGAGGGCATACGGGACTTGGGCTTGAAGGAGCAACCGCTTCGCCGGGAGAAACTCTCGCCGGGCGTTCTGCACCGCAGGAGTGAAGTCCGGATAGAAGGCTATGGTGTTTCCTCCATACGTAATGGTGCCTTTGCTACGGGCCATGCGTAATACCAAGTCTCTATCCTGATAGTTCAAGATTTTGGCTAATATAGATCTTGGGGTCCCACCTACCGGTGGTCGCGGGCCCAGCGCTCTATGCGCCCTCTCCACCGCAAACACCGGCGACAGGTGCTGATCAAAGATTTCGTGGAGCATGTCAGACACGTACGACTCCATTTTCGCAATCGCTGTCGTCTCCGGAACCCCAGTAATACGGAGAATGTTGCGGCGGGACCTGGCCTCCAAATCTTCATTCTTTGCCCTGATGACTCCGAGGACCCTGTCCATGTGGAGAAGTTGTTCCTTGGTCTCCACTTGGAAGTCGTGAGTTTCTGAGGCCCGGTTCTCCAGCGCGTCCAGCCTGGTTTCGTGCGTGTCCACCTGTGCTTTCACTGCGTTTAGCTGGGAATTCATCGCATCAAGCTTCGTGTCAATGTTCCGGAGGCTAGAGCGCATCTCCAGCATTATAGTTCGCAAGTCTTCTCCATGATCCTCAGCCTGTGGGTCCATTTGTCGGTCTGCACCGGCCTCCGAGTCCTGCTCTGCCTGCCGCGTGCTCCTTCTTTGGTCAAAGAAGATTTTTGGTTGTTTCGCGTCCTGCTTGCCCATAGTGTAGCAGGATGGGGGAGGGTTGCACAAGTTGCCGGGTTCTTGAGGGCCGACTGTCCCGCGATTCCAGCCCCCAACTCACCCTTCGACCGGCGGCCCGGCCCGCAGGTCAACAGCCCACGCCGCCGGGATCCTGCCGTCGGCCGCGCCCAACCAGATATCCCGGGCCACGCGTCAGGAGCCGCAGCTCTGAAGACCAGTCCGGCTTGTAATGTTCGTATATATGAGCGGCCAGGGGCCGGGGACAGTCAGACCCCGGGGTACACACACTTCCCACTTCTGTCGCCTGCACGCGGTCACCAGGCCTCCCCCACCGACCGGTACTAGATCGCTTGTGAGTCGGTCTCACCTCCGTTTCACAGCGGTCTTGTGGATATCTCTCCGCCTTGTGCGCCCAATATGGCTGACCCTCCACACAGCTACAAAGTTCCCAGCAGCAGCACGGGGCACCCCTAAGGATCAATGCCCTTCGTGAACAGCAGCCAACAACCTTTTGGTCCGTCTATTTGGAGCCAGACCTCTCAGTGTGGGGCCATGCGGCAGCTCTGGGTCCCCGCTGTATCCACACAGTCTCCGGGCGCGCAGCCGTGGCAGAATCGGGCCCCCTGCTATCCCGCTGTAGGGCGCGTCGTGGAGTGTCCCCCCCAGCGCCTCAATGGACAGCACTCACCGGCTGGCGCTGCGTGCGGTGGGAGCACCCTGAAGACAAGTGCTCCGTGCGATCAGTTCTTCATGTCTCCTGTGTCGGGCGGGTTGTAGGCTCCTCCCTGAACGCCTCCACCGGCGCGACGCGGTCCATCCATGCCTCCAAGCCGCGGTCTCGAGTTTCGCGGCGGGCCGCCTCGCACTTCCGCAGTCAATCCGCCCGCACTCGCCAGCGTCCGCCGGGGTGCCCCACAGCGGCCCACAAGCACGGATCACACCGGTGAAACAACCGCTCGAAGCCTCTCGAGCTCCGCTTCCAGGATATCGGCTCTGCACCTTATTTTCTCACAATTTAAGGATATTTACTGCAGGATTGTTGTTCCGGCCGGCGGAGCTCGCTTAAGCAGCGGCCATTTCGCGGCTCGGCAAACCACGCCCCCGTATCAGAACATACATGCTTGTTTTCTATAATCCAATAATGCTTTTGGCTTTGGAAACGATCTAGCACAGCACCCACAGCAGAAACAAGTCAGAGATATTTCACGAGGTATGAAATAACATGAGGGCCTAATTGGCAAGAAAATGGAGGCAGCCGGCTGGCTATAGTGCAGAGTGAAAGGATGTATGATCTTATAAATGCGGCCCCTAGCGCTGAGGGGTGCCACAGTGGCAGTTTCCAGATATTTCTGTCGGACAACGTTGTTGCTGTGCCCAGTGCTGAGGAGCCAAATGAGACGGACGAACGGTGATCGCTCGTCTGTCTCATTTGCGGTGCATAATCATTGAGTGCTCTGATGGCAGCCAGCGGAGGAAAGTACCGTAATCCTGCATGCCCTCCTGGATCCACTGCAGGCTGAGGCCGGCAATTAGACACAGATGCCGTGGGCCACCAATACCAATCTCTGTGTAGTGCGGCTGTGAAGCCCTGAGTGGCCCTCCATGCAGCTCTGAGTTACACGAGCCACGGCGACCTGTTCGGATCAGCGGGAGGCCTTCCAGTGCTGCAAAGTGGGTGACTATTCATGAGGGAGGGCACCCTGGCCAAGAGCTTTAAGTGCAGCACTGCTGAAATAAGCCCATTTGAGGTGGAGTGGTAGAAGATCGAATAGGGTCTGCGAGGTCGCCCTTGCTGTTTATCTGCACCCCTGTTCAGCGATACTTTGTGCAAATTGAACTTTAGCGCTCCTCTGATCCTGCTGTGATCTTCAGTAGAACTTCTACTGAAGATCACAGCAGGATCAGAGGAGCGCTAGAAACAATGTCCTTGTCTGAGCCATCCATCCGCCCCAGAGGCTGGCCTGCTTAGGGAGGCTCCAGGCTGGCTGGCTGGCTGAGAAGGATTCACCGTGGAGGGGAACATGCAGCCAGCTGCCAACCAGGCCCTGGTGGTTACTGAGCTAGGCCTTCATGGCGTCAGGCGAGCTGTTTGAACCGCTTTCAGGGATAGGACCTGGGCGGCTGGGAGAGGACAGCTGCTTATATATGGGGATTGGAAGCAGGTGGGTAAACCTCCCCCTCCCCCAGAGAGAGAAAAGAAGGAAGTGGGCAGTTGTGGGAGAGTGGCTGTCAGCAGGATGGAAGGGGCCTGTCGTTTGCAAGCCTTACATGCACAAAACGTAACGTGTGTAGCGCTGATGAAAACTGCACATCGTTTTCCCAGGGAAAATATGATTCAGCAGTTATTGACAATTCGCAGTAATGTTTGGATTCGGTTATTCATATATTGGAGCCAGAATTGGTCATTGACTTCAGTTACAAATTTGTATTAAGAATATTGTCTCCTCCTCGTACTGGTAAGATGGCCCGAGTCAGGTTACTATGTCATTTAGAAAAGGTTGCGAAGTGTAAAAAAAAAATCATACTAGATGAGCAGAAAGTAGATCTTCCTGCATGTAAGATGAATTCTATTTTCATGGAAGAGTGCATGAGAAATGTGGTAGCTAGTAGCTACTATCAGTACTTCGAGAAATGCGTGCCTCTTAGCATCAGCAAATAAAGGTATGAACCTGGCTCCTTTAAACGTGAAAGTGTTTTTTCAGCTAGATATGCATGGGATTGCCTCAAATGCACAATTTTCACTAAATGAGGATCACTTTGTCGTAATATCCTTAATATTAATAGGCCACTGTGGTGGAACCTGTTGTGCTCAGCAATAATGACACCAACACACAGTGTGGGTGCTGAGCTCATGTCCTGGGAAGCTTATGTTCAAGGCTACTTTTCAGCACCTAGATCCTTTTTCATGTTTCCATATTGCCTCTTGGTACAGCACGGTGGCTAATGAAAAAATGCTTCCTTTCATACTACCCTTCATTTATACTTCTGAACTTTTAGTAAAAAGATGAAGTGCTGTGAAAAGGACAGGCGCAGGCATAAATATGCAGTACTTCCTGGACACGCTGCCTTTTCGTCCATTGGACATGGTAATCAAGACACATGAATTAGGGAATACTGTGACAATTTTAATAGTGACATTCTGTGTAAACGTGTGTGAAAATTACTGTGTGGTTTCCGTGACACAATAGTCCGGTATCGTAATTTTACTTTACATCCCAGGTTTTTCTGGTGCCATACAAGTCACAGCATGATGCTTATCTCATTACGCTCCATGACTTTTATGCAGTTTTTTTATGCATTGACACGGGCTCTTGGCATTACATCCATGTCAATTAAAATGCATGTTATTCTTTATTTAAATGTGCTGAATGTATTAATAGCTTTTCTGAAATCTTTCGAATAACAGCCAAGGGGAAACGCAATGACGCCTATGGGTTTGGTTGACACGACTACATTTTGTTATATTTTGCTTTTAAGCATCTTGTAAAGCCTCAGGCTGACGAACTTTACCTAATTTTTGGGCAAAGAAGAAGAGACACCAACCTCCTTTGCTGCTCTTGCGCCTCTACAACACAGTCAATAACCCCAGCGTTTAAGGTAAGGAAACTGCTGCTATATTTTACATTGTAGTTAAGGGCTATGTAAGTTGTCTACATGGTGGGTGGCGTCTACATGCACCAAACCTCATACGTTGTACTTTGATTATTGACAGGTAACTTTAATATTGGTAAGACACCATGAATACAGTAGAGCAACTACTTGTAAAGCCGTTCATTGGACTGAAACGTGAAGAGAAACTAATTGTAAAACAATTAGGACCGCACCGGCCAGACCTAAACCTACAACAAAGTTCCCTAGACAGAGGGAAGATTTACACACGTTCGTTCTCAAACACCTGGTACACAAAAGTTGATTGGCTTACAGGGTGTACTTCAACAAATTCTCTGTTCTGCTTCCCCTGCTTACTGTTTGGTGGCGAAATTCCTTGGACAAAAAAAAAGGAGTAACAGACTTGAAGCATTTGTCAAATAAAGTAAAGAAGCAGGCACACACAAAAATCCATATGGAAAACCTGACGAGACTGGGAATGTTGGGAGACACACCGATTGAAGCCCACATAAGCGACGCATACCGCAAAACAATAAAGAAACACAATGAAGCAGTTGATAGGAATAGACACATACTATCAAAAATAATTGATTGCATTGGTTTCTGTGGTGCTTTCGAACTGGCATTGCGAGGCCATGATGAATCTCAAAGTTCCGCAAATCCTGGTATATTCAGAGGCCTTGTGGATTTAATAACAAGCATAGACCGTGAAATGGAAGCACATCTAGCAAGTGCTACAGGTTTCAAGGGCACCTCCAAAATAAAACAAAATGAACTGCTTGAGTGCATGCTAGAGATTGTAAAAATCTAGATCGTACAAGAGTTGAAAAACACAGGACTTTGTGGCTATTCAGGCTGATGACACCACTGATGTGGCCACTAAAACACAGTCTGTACTGATCTTTCGGTACCTTGACAATGACAGCAAAGATGTGGAGAGGTTCTATGGTTTCACACATTTAAGAGACTCTAGTGCAGAAAGTATTTCTTCAGCTATACTACATGAACTAAACTTGATTTTTCCAGAACAGCCTCAAAAGCAAAAACTGATTGCACAAAGCTATGATGGTGCTGCACTAATGAGTGGAACCTCCGGTGGAGTACAACATTTTTTTTTTAGAGATGTGTACCCTAAAGCCCATTATGTGCACTTTTATGCCCACCAACTTAATCTTATTATGCAACAAGCAGTAGGAAAGATCTGAGGCACAGATATTCTTTATGGCTGTAGGAGGAATGGCAGCATTCTTCTGACGTTCCCCCAAAAGAACGGCGGTACTTCAGCCGATTGTCAACAGAAGGATTCCAAAGGGAGGCCCAACTCGTTGGAATTTTCACATACGCACAATCAGCCTAATATACCAATATAGGGTTGACATTGAGAAATGTTTCGACACCATAGAAGCCAATGATGACTTTGAATTCAAAAGTCGGAATGAGGCCCGTGGCTTTGCTAGAATTTTACAAGACAGGGAGTTCCAGTTTTTTTTCTGTTTTTGTTTAATGAAATAATGCCTCATGTTGACGTACTATATCAACAGTTACAAAAACTTTAAATAGATACTGTCTTTGTGGAAAGAGCTACCACCAACTTTGTCAGCAGCATGAACAAAGTCAGAGAAGGGGTTGACAATTTAGATAGCAGACTGCCAAATGATTCTAGTTTCTCTAACTGCAGAAAAAAACATCAGCAGTCTGGTCCGAATTGCAGAAGAGATATGTGACACTATAATTGTGCAGGCAAAGGAACGTTTTTCTTTTACAAAGCATTTGGTGAGTGCCACATTACTGCAAAGTGATCAGTTTGCAAAATATTATAATTCCTTCCCTGAGCAAGCACTGAATAAGGCTGTGGAAGCTTACCCTATGCTCAACAAAGAGGATCTGAGAACTGAATTAACTGTACTGTATGGAATGAATGTATACCGGCAGGCCACTGGTGCCATTTCTTTGCTTGCTTTAATTCAGAACCTTAATATGGAAAAGTCACTTACAGAGACAGTGGCTTTACCAAAATTAGTCATTACCACTCCGATGACAACAGCAGAGACGGAACGATGTTTTTCCACATTAAACAGAATTAAGACATTCCTGAGGAACAGCATGATTGAGGAAAGACTGAATGCTTTGGCGATGCTCTCTATAGAGAGAGACCTTGTTAAAAGAATCCCAGAGTTTAATGTTCAAGTGATTAAGAAGTTTACAGCTATTAAAGAGAGACGTGCTGATTTTCTCTACAAAATGTGATCAATTTGTAAATTTTAACATTTCTTGTATAGTTTGTGACCATTTCCTGAATGCTGCTCGTTTGTGACCTGCTCAGTTGTTTCTTATCTGCTATACATATATTGGAGACACTGAATTTAGGCATAATATACCATTAATTTCAATCTGTTTAATGTTCACTTTATAGTTGGTTGCTCTCAATGAGACGTACAGTGCCTTGTAGGGTGCCCTACTACCCGTTAATGTTTTGCTTGCTGTCTCAATATGTCCAGTCCAACAAATCACAGTAGCTTGTATTTCCTCATATACTTAATTTCTAAAGAGATCAATAAATAAAGAACTCTGTGAGGTACTCAGCATTGTTATCTCAAAGTCTTATGAGGTTTTGTGGTTATATTGATAAGCAGCAACCTACATTACCATACAAAATGTCTTTATTGATGTCATTGCTACACTTTCCCAATTGCTTTATTAACATTCTTGCTTTCTGAAATGTCCTTGAAAATGCACCATTTGCCCGCTCTTTTTTCAAACTTTTCTCAGGGGGAGAACACCCCCCCCCCCCCCCCCGAAACCCCCCTAGGTTGTTCGGGCTCGCTTGCTATGCTCGCTCGCCGCAGTATAGTACGGCAATCATTTTACGCCTCACCACTTTCAAATGTCACCAGCCACCACTGAGAAACAGTGTTATGGCAGATAAAGGCTGCCAGACCAACTCACTCTGCCCATTACCTGCCTCGTTTCTACTTCATGAACACTAACTTCCTTACCGTACAAATTCAATCTATTCAGTGCAATTCCACAATTATGGTGTCTTGATGCTATAGATGCATTTACAGGAATGTGTTATGGAATGGAGAGACCACATAGTGAATGGTAATTACTGCGTGATAAGAAAGACTTTAAAGCAATTCAGAACTTCAGGTGCTGTGCTTCACCTCTACACGAGAATGAGGAATTAGAAACGGCTAGCAGCTCAGACTACAAAGTTCAGGTCTCCAGGGATGATGCGTCTGAGGCAGGTATGTTCAACATTGGTTCACGAGTATTGTATCCATGGCAGGTTTTCAGAGTGACTAATGACTAGGTAAAAGATTCCGATTTAGATTTACTGAGTGCAAATGAATTTTACGTGGATATTCTAAAAATCTGTCTGGAATTCAGTCCCAATGTTGGGCACCCGTGAACCAAAGTTAGGGTTTTTCTTTTCACAAGAATCCTTTGCTTTATCATTACTACTGCTCTCCTGATTCAGTCTCATGTCAATTGAAATTAATGTAATTCATGGGTGTCCAACATAGGTCCAGAAGGACTGGATATATTCTAAACTTCCAGGATACCCAATGACTATATAAAATATTCTTATTTAAATTTACTCTATGCAAAAGTATCCCATGTGGAAAACCTGAAAATCTGGCACGTTTCACCAGCGGACTGCTCCAGGACGTACTCCACTGAAATTGAGGGGGAAGCTTGTCCATGCATTTACCAACTTTTGGAGAATAGATTTTATAATCTTACAGCTAAGCTTACTATATCAGTTTCATACTGTGACCGCAGTGTAAATACTATTCCTTTTTCTACTGAAAACATTTCTTTGGCTTTGGTCCAGCTTTCTATGGATGCAAGGCCTGCCTTCTGCATGACCCTGCACTGGGGAGGAAGGACACAGAGGGCAAAGTCTATTTTGGCCATGCCCAGAGGTCTTTGGGCACAAGGGCCGGTCAGGCTAGAAATCCAACACACTTTTTTTGCAAACTGCCCACTAAGAATGCAGCCATGCCCAGTAAACTCTGAATTCCATAACCTGGACTCTCCCATCCCAACAACCACAGCTCATTGAACATAGCAATCAGCAAAAGGCAAAATGCATGGGTTGTCAGGAGTCAGACTTGCACTCAAGAACCCGAGCCTAAAAAACCACTGGAAGTGCCTAGTGTGTTCTGACGTGTTACAGCAAACAAATGATGGACGGAATGCTGGCAATGCAAACATTCTCCCCCCCGTCAAAAGATCTGGGTTAAATCCATCGTTCTTTTGCCCACTACGCCACCCCAGTTTGGACCCAGCCATATGCAAATCAGTCTTGACCCTGTGCCCCATGGGAACAGTCCAGACCGAACTGCCAGGTCCTCCCTGGACCAGAAACAAGCATCCTGGGACCGGTTTCAGGGTATGTCACCCTTCTTCAGCCAGGCTAGCTTGAATCCAGTGGCACAGTGAGCAAGGGACCCACGTCTGGGCATACCCATCCCACTTAGGGCAAAAAGTGTTACAGCAAACAAATGATGGACGGAATGCTGGCAATGCAAACAATCTCCCCCAGTCAAAAGATCTGGGTTAAATCCATCGTTCTTTTGCCCACTACGCCACCCCAGTTTGGACCCAGCCATATGCAAATCAGTCTTGACCCTGTGCCCCATGGGAACAGTCCAGACCGAACTGCCAGGCCAGGTCCTCCCTGGACCGGAAACAAGCATCCTGGGACCGGTTTCAGGGTATGTCACCCTTCTTCAGCCAGGCTAGCTTGAATCCAGTGGCACAGTGAGCAAGGGACCCACGTCTGGGCATACCCATCCCACTTAGGGCAAAAAGTGTTACAGCAAACAAATGATGGACGGAATGCTGGCAATGCAAACATTCTCCCCCAGTCAAAAGATCTGGGTTAAATCCATCGTTCTTTTGCCCACTACGCCACCCCAGTTTGGACCCAGCCATATGCAAATCAGTCTTGACCCTGTGCCCCATGGGAACAGTCCAGACCGAACTGCCAGGCCAGGTCCTCCCTGGACCGGAAACAAGCATCCTGGGACCGGTTTCAGGGTATGTCACCCTTCTTCAGCCAGGCTAGCTTGAATCCAGTGGCACAGTGAGCAAGGGACCCACGTCTGGGCATACCCATCCCACTTAGGGCAAAAAGTGTTACAGCAAACAAATGATGGACGGAATGCTGGCAATGCAAACATTCTCCCCCAGTCAAAAGATCTGGGTTAAATCCATCGTTCTTTTGCCCACTACGCCACCCCAGTGTTCTGACAGCATTCCATGCGCCCAGCACCCCTTGATCTAGAAGCCTTCTAGGCATGATCTTCAGAAGGGCACATTGAGACTTTCCACCAACACAAAACATGTGTTTGCAACACTAGGATCAAATTCTGTAACATTCTTATAGTACAGGCTCCCAATAAAGCAAAGGAAGTCTTTAGCATTTTTACAATGTAAATAATCTGTTGTAAGTCCTTTGGTACCCCCCTGCAAAGTATCTCCAATGTCGTGTCTAATTTCTTTCATGATAAAATCAGTATTTTGTCCGAGGCTTCAACTCCCCTCCCATCAACACTTCTGTGCAGGGAATGACCTGGTTGCCCCACTCTCCGACGTTTCCGTCCCCTGCTCAGAAAATCCCAACGCACTGTTACCCAATGGGCTTCACCACTTCCATCCAGCCCAGTCATAAATCCAGGAATCACATGTAAACACCCAACTCTCAGTCTTGCTCTCTCTATCTTGGCCTTTACTAAAAAAAAAAAAAAAAAACACAGATCAGCAGTTTACGTCTGATTGAAAATGCTGCAACACTTTTGCTAATTTGCCTTTAAAAAAAATCGACTCTATCCTATATCTTTCAACCTCAGGAACCTACATTGGCTCCCATTTTATAAAAGATATATTTTCAAATCTCTCTCTGCCGTCTCTGAAGGTCACTTCTACCTGCAAGCTATCTTTCAGAAATAATAGCCTCCACAATCACTTTGCTCTTTTTCAGCTTTCTTATCTTATCTCTTATTAGGAGACCCAGGCTTGCTGGTAAATCTTTTGTCTATCTTACAGCTCTAGCATGAAACATTCACTAACCCTCTATCTCCACAATTTAATTCCCCACTTCGATTTCCGAAAACGCTTACAAACTCGCTTTTTTATTCTTTAACTCTTTTTCTCACTTACTTGTCTGTACGATATTTGTAGTGCCAGGGTACCCAGATGGATAACAGAGCACTCTATAAACCAGTTATTCATTCTACATCAAAGTAAGCTATAATGTTTTAATATTTGGATTAGTTCACCGGTTGTTACTGTGCTCCAGGGAGGGAGGAGAGTTTAATGCACAATATAGGCCTCCATCCCAGACAGACTCAGCCTATACATACAAATATCTTCCTGCGGCGCAGGAGTGAAATGTGCACTTAGAATCCCAGAGTGTGGCCTATCAGCAGATTTTGTGGCCACAGCCAATGATTAAAAAGGGTTTGTAGTGCTATATCCTGCAGGAGATCTAATTAGACTTACAATGGATGATACAATGCACTCTTTCTTTGCAGTGATTTGCTCAGATATTCGGGTTCTCACGGATCTCTCAGCCCACAGTTTGCAAGCAGTTTCTTGCTCTGGGATAGACTATTTGCCCACGTCTGCAGACTCCATTACTTTGGGGTACACAACTCTTGACAATAAGCTACTGGCTTCGTCTCTGTGCAAAACAGGCTACAGAAAATGTAGCAACATTTTTTAGACATTATGAAGGGGAAAAAAAGTATTTTCTAGAGTTATAGCCCTTCTCTCTTGGCATATATCATCCGTTAAAGGGCCACAGAAATATGTATGGTTAGGCAAGGACTCAAAAATATCTAGTTTCGTGCCATGGATGCAAAAGCAAACCACCTTCCAATGTCGAAGGCTAATGTAATGTACTGCATTTTGCGTCAATTTAGTAGAGCATAAAACGGTAAAAAGAGTAAAGAAGGCTATGATAGGTGGAGGCAGAGATGTAATCCGTGAGTGTAGAGAGGTATACAGTCCTCACAGCATTATTATTTAAGGCCTAGTGGTGCAGTATTCTAGTGCTGAATAAAGTGCTAGTGTGGGCTGTTAAATGTCAAAGGGTACTGATGCTTTTGATTTGCTGCCAGCCACGTTAATGGTTGGTAAGGTAAACAGAACAAGTACTTAAAGTGATTCCAAAATTGCTTGTTTATGGTGAACTAGATTGGGATTGTCAGTGTGAAGCAATTTTTATGTCTAGCCGAGAGACAGATTTTGCAGTCTTTCCAGCATCGTGTAATTAAAAATATAAATAAATACAAATAATACAAAATTACAGAGGGGCGTTCGATCGGCCCTCTACTTCCAGTGGCATGACATTCACATTTTGCTTCTATCCAACACAGCAAACAGAAGGGGTCAATGGATCATCCTAATTCAGAATTCACTCTTGCACTGTGAATGATAGCGCTTTTTCCTGTGCATCTGCATAAAAGGAAGTGCTCTTCAGTGCCAGGGCTGGCGGGCCAATACTTTTATCACCCTTTCAGTTTTTCATTAGTCAACCTTGTGTTTTTAAACTATGCCTTCAGGTTACGGTAATTCAAAGCCAACAGTACCTTTTGTCTGCGCCAATAAAAATCATATTTTTCTGTGATGTGCGATAAAACTACAGGGGTTCGTTCTATAGCTCTTCTAAGTATATTTTCCCGCTTTGAAGCAAAAACTATTACAATTACATGTATTTTTTTACATTAACAATTCTTATTGAAAGCACATGGGCGCCATGTTTAGGCTGCAAGCTTGCAATAAATAAAAAAAATAAAAAATTAACCATCACACTAGCTTACTAAGGCCAAACCTACTGGCTTTTTCAACGTTGATTTTACTACTAGGTTACACTCAGCGTCTCAGAAACGGAAAGGAAGGGCACACGCAAAAAGACAAAAGACTATTCCTAACAAAAAGCTTTCTGAAAGTGCTGCATCACAGGTACATACATATTTCAAAACTTTAAAACTGTTCACAGTGATCGAGAGATCAGTTCACATATCTTCACTGCCTCCCCAGAGGCATCTGGCATCCATACAGAACCCTTACTAACTTGAGTCGAATGTTTTCTGGGTCTGCTATGACTCACTCAGACAGTGCAGCTTTAACTTTTACAATCAAGAGTTGGTGAAGGAACACTTCCATTTCAATTAACTACTTATGCCCTGAGAAGTGTCAAAGATGCATGTATAATATACGTACAAATTGCAAAGACGTAATGTAGCACTACTCCAAGGAATGCACCTTTACACACAACAGGCTCATACCACATACACAAAATCTCCAAACCAGTGTAAAGTTAGTGTTACAGGGTGAGTCAGAAGTAGCCGAGGGCGTACAATGTAAAATGGGAGTGCACTCGCCAAAATCAGAACTTTGTGAATAGGGGGATGGGGGGGGGGGAGGATGTTAGAGACGGGGAGGAAACTCCTGTCCTCGGCTGTCTCTAGCATACTTCTTAAGGCTGAGCATGACAGTAAGTGTTAGAGGCTTGGCGAGTTGCCTCAGTACTACGGTGTGCGAAACTCACGTAATTTGCTTTTGTGCAATGTGAAATTTTGGAAAAATTATGTGAAATGCAAAACTGCCATTTGGTGCTATTTTTAGCGCATAGTGCAACATCGTGTCTTGACGCCAGTTACTTCGTGCTAAAAAAACAAAGCACAAAAAACAGAAGCACTGCAAACAGCAGCCGCTCGTGCTCTGGTCGTTCACATTCTTCTCCTGCGAGTCTGCTAAATATTTGCAGCGAATAGCACACAATTATGCAAATGGCGTAATAGTTTACATTTGGGAATTTCTTTTAACAAGCGCAATGCAAAATTACTGCATATACGCCTGCATAACAAATTTCGCCCACGCCTTCTCAGTGTGGCTCCCAACATGTGTGTGGGGGAGGGGAGTGTTAGTTGGGGCTCTAATCCATTAGTGCAGGGATTGTGCCTGCATAAGATCTTAACACACAGTTGGGAGCCTTACTTAAATCTACACAAGGGACCTGAAGTTCATTATGCTTATAGGGTATGGCAGGAATAGTCTTCCACACCAAAGGAGACTTCAGAACAACCCAAGCATTGGTCCTCTTTCACCATGAACACCACATTTCCTGCCCCCCCCCCCCATCCCATGATAAACATTAAATATTCTGTGGGCCTCAAAAGGTTCCACCAGATCACCCTAATACTCAAAAGGAGGATGTAGGCTGGAATCCACTCCAGGCCTGCTGTATATTCAAGATAAGCTACATCTCTATAAGTCGTCCATAAAGGGCAACACTGCCTTCCTAAAAGAGAACATTTCCACCTCAGGCAGACAGCACGTCAACTAGAGCAAGGAAATTGTGAATCTGGATAAAACACAGAAGACACTTCCTCTTCATCTATGCACTAAGGATCTGGAAGAACATCCCAAACAACATCAGAACAGTCTGTCTTTGGGCTGAAAGGGGCTGAAGACTCACTTCTTCAGAGAACACTATCTCTCTATACTTTAAGATACAATCACTTCTCCCCCACATTATAGTGGCTTTTTTAAAGATATCATTGAATCTCAGGGCTTTACCCCGCCATGTGCTCAGTTGCTGTCTAGCTTGGTTTGCATTACTCAAATTCCACCTCATATATTATATCATTCATTTTTTTGGGAGCGAGAACCCGTCAGAGACCGCTGGTAAAGTAGAAGAGCTTGACCCTCAGTGTAACATCTTAGACAGGCCTCAGGTGCAGGGGAACAGAAGGGCCTGGATAAAGGGGAGGATGAGGGCTGCTATCCCTCATCAATGCAATAATAGGTTGTTTCTCATAAACGAACTTATAGGTTGTTTTGAACCAGCTCTCCAGCTGGCTCCGGCATCTTTCGGAATGTGAAAACATGCTTTTATTAACCCTGTAAGCAGTAAGGCAGACAGCCCTCGCTATATCATGGAATGTGTTTAAGTAAAGACAAGAGAATCGCACCCAGACGGCGGGGTCTAGTTGCCTATCGATTTACCCTTGGTTTTCTGGGCCCAAATAACCAGATGGAAGATCTGGAGTAATTAAGTTGGAAGGGGCTGGGATTATTCTGGGAAGCAGATATTGTACATACTTAGCACTCCGCTGCACTGTAGCAGATCACAGGACTCAGGCAATGCAGCACTGGCCATTACCAATGTCTCAGGATTCTAGATAACTAGTCATGTCAAGTTAGGTGGCCTTCAGCTACAGGGAAGAAAAGGCTACGAACATGACAGATGGGAAACAAAAGGTTACATACATGACAGATGGGAACAAAGGCCTAAATACACGAATAGTAGCAACAATGGGCTGCAAATATAAAAGATGGGAACAAAAAGTTATACACAAAATATAGGAGTAAATGGCTACATACATGATACATGGAAATTAAAGCATGCATAAATGACAGATGGGAACAAAGAGTTACACACAGGTAATATGGGAACAGAAGGATATATATATGAATGGTGAGAATAGAAGTCTTAAGTACAGGCACCTTCACTGATAAACTGATGAAAAATATAAACCTTAACTAAATTATAAAAATCAGTCACTAAATGTTAAATTCAAATTTCCCTGTAGACCAGTCCTATTGTGGCTTACTTACCGCGTCCAAATCTAGGTGTTAAAATGGGTGCACGGGTGTGACCCACTGAAAGTTCACACATAAGCAGTTCCGTGAGATAATGACATGAAAATAAAAAGGTGGTAATTTGCTTAGTTCCAGAACACCGTCGGGGTGTTTTTTGTTTACTGTGCTTGCATTAGAAAACGGAGCAAAGAAAATAAGGATTTGAAAGTCAATGAGTACTAAAAAATCAGGTTGGGTCAGTTCCTCCTTGTGGAAGAAGAGCCGTAGCCACATAAAACAGATTTATTTAAATATTTGTTTTTAGTTTTTGTCCCCGGGGTTAAGGTGTGTGCACGCTGATTACATCCTCAACGACGCTGCTTACAGGCCATGTAACCTGCAGTATCAGGCCACTTGACCAGAACACCTTCACTCAAAACACAGTTGGAGACATCTGTCTTATGGAGTAATCCGGCCCCAATTTATAGACCTATGCAGGAAATCATTCAACCACTCGCAGGCAGGTAACCTTGTAAAACATTGTTAAATGTAACATAACTATGTCATACTTATTTGCTATACTCCGTTCTCGTCAATGCAGGGGCCCTGCTTTTGCGCCTTTGTGACCTCACAGATTCCTGGCTCCCAACTTGCTACCCTAGCCCTTTGCCCAGTTTGGCCAGCAAGCAAGGACTCCGCTTTGAAGCGACCCCATATTTCTCTCCAGCGGTTTGGCATCTCAGAGCATTAGACAGTGTAATGCCCCTCGGATCACCGTGAGCCCAGGGGTTCTTACTAATTCCATGGCATTTCTTCATCTCTTATAGCCACACCAAAAGGGACTGCCACCCCTTTGTGGTTCGCCCTTTCACTTGACTTCAGTCTCTATTGGCAACCTGCCAGCTCCAAGGCTCTCCGTATACTGTTCATGAACATCTGCATGCCCACCTTTGACAGGTAGAATCTATCATTTAAGTTGAACACCAGCTCTTTCACATTGATCAAGAAACCCCTTATGGATTCAAATCCCAGGCTACTGCAAAATTTAATAATTGAGATGCTCAGTTCTCTTAGACCTTTCGACTGCGCTGTGCAATAATGCTCTCCTTCAATAAAAAAGCGAGGTATGATCTCAGACCACATCACTTATGCCGTGCTCAATATTTTGGCTATCCATCTCTCAAGTGGTTTAGCAGCTGCCCTCTGGCTAAAATCAAGTCATTCATCCTAACCCCCTAACCCCCCCACACACACACACGTTGATAACTAGTATATCTGGTCTGGCCTATGTATTCATTAGTCTCTCCACTGTGGGGGAGAGTTGGCACCACTACATGCCAGGTGCGCCCAGCCAGAGGTCTGGGTAAGGTAGAAGCCTGCCTAAGCTCCCCGGTTCTCTTGCCACCCTTTTCTACATCCTTGTCATGCATGAGTGCCATATAAACTAAACTGTCCTTGCCTTGTTCAAGTAGTCTACAAACCCACCTTCTGGGTACCTCTTTCAGGGTGTATCCCAGGAAAGTGATAACAATCTCAAAATATATGCATGAGGCAAAGTAGGCATTTGTCGAAGTAGTATTGGCCTTGAAATTTGAAGCCTAGAATGGGAAAGGTATCTGGATGCACTAGCAAGGGCTGGATCCTGAATCTAGGTCTGACATCGCCATGAAGGCCCCTCGGTCAGCCCCCCCTTACTAGCGCTACTGCATCTGCAAGGAAACTGTAAAAACAAATAAGCATTCATGGTTCAGCCAATCACTGACCAAGTTCCCTTCAGGGAAGCACAAGCGATGAATTATCCTATAAAGTACTCAATCTTTCTTATGGATCACTTCCAAGAGTGACACCATAAAAGTAGGCAGTTGTGGTTCTGCAAAAGGTCCCTCTACCCTTCCCCATTTGGGTTTCCTTTTTAGGTCTCGCCTACGCATGCGCGCTGCGCTGCATAGGAGGGGACCTTTTGGAATCGATCAGCATTTTGGCAAAAAGCGTGCACGTTTTGCATTGCTTTCTATTGCAACGCGTGCACGTTTGGCGTTTCCCTTGCGGGAGCGAGCTTTGGCACCATCTGTTTGTAATTATCTTGAAAACAGATGGTGCCCCTGCTCGCTCCCGCAAGGGAAACGCTGTGTGTGTCTGGTCCCTGTAAGCAAACATTATCGTGTCCATCCACAACAGAAGTTGTAACCGCTTTTTTCCGGTCCAAATACTCCCTCCCTCCACCTGCAGTCCTTATGCGTGTCCATCCACAACAGAAGTTGTAAGCGCTTTTCTTCCGGTTCAAATACTCCCTCTCTCCAAAAAGTCACAACAGAAGGCGGCAGACTTTCTCTTTTTATTGTCCGTACACGCTGGTACCGGGTTTCTTTGGGTAGTGTTTTTTCTATGTCTACTTGTGTCGTCAGCAGTTCCTACGAGACTTTACTTTCGTTTTTCATGCCGGTTTCTTTTTTGCAGATTTATATAGCGCGAACTCGACCCGAAGGTATTGGAGCGCTTTATTCGTCTTGCTTGTTACATGAGGACTTACAAACGGTTGTATTTGTGGTTTACAGGGGTACCAGCTGTTGAAGGAGGGGAAGATCTGAAAGCAGCCACTGGATGAATAATATCCGCAATTCTTGAGTTGCTGGCCTCTCGTGCGTGTTAGGTCCCCCCGGCAATATATTAAAGCACACTCTGACACAGGATGAATAGTGCTTTACTGACCACGAGGCAAAACCCATCAGGCTTATTTATGAACTCGGCGGTGACGTGTCCACAGCAACCATTAGTGTTAATGGCCCAAGTAAACATCCCCGTAGGCATGCTTCAATGCCCCACATAGGGGTAGTAGGCAGTATATAAATGCTGCAATACAGTACCACCATGGGTATCAACAGGAGAATATTAAGCACAAATATTGTTTTCTGACATGGGTTGATCCCTTAAAGGACACACCTAACTGGCAAACTCAACGCTCAAGTTAGAGTGCCCAAGATCACACATCGCCTTACCGCGAAGCTAATTTCTTAGCCCAGAAACTCATTGAAAACTAGCAATAAAAGTATTAATCCTATTAATGTCTTTATGGACCAGGTCCCGCCCCCCCCCCCCCCACACACACACACACTGGTCAAATAAAAATGAGCCCGTTTGTCAGCCCATGGCGAGCATGCACAATTAACAGGGGTCACAGTGGGCATGCACAAGATCACATGGCGCGGCCGCAGACGAGCCCTCAGCGTGCATTAATTTTCGCACACCCACTCACTCGCTCTCCCCGACACCCTGGACTTTTCTAGCAGATTCCAGAGCCAAGTACGCGGCACGACAAGCTCGAAAGAAACCACAACCCCGGAAGTGACCTTTACACCAAGGTGCGGTGAAGGGGTCTCAAAGTAAAGCTGATAATCTCTTTCCTGCACATATATATATATATATATATATATATACACCAATCGAACAGTGCTCCACACTTGAAGGCGCCACACACGACGTGCTTAAATCCCTTTATTTGCATGCACTGCTGGGCAAATAACATCGCTGATTCAGTCTTGAAATACTGCCATAATCACCAAACGCGTTTCGGGCGTGCTTCGCCCTTGTTCTCTGGCATGGCTTCTCGGGAGAACTGACCGCAAAGAGGTAACTTTCTTTTTCAACAGGTTTGTATGTCCCGCCCAGGGGCGTGTACACATAGTGCATTCTGGTCTAAGTAGTACTAATGTTAATTCCCAAATGGTGCCGCCGTTTTTCTCCTCATAATGACTTCCTCACCATAGTAGGTCGCTGCAATCTTGCCATGTTTTTGTCAAGCTTCTTAACTGTGCATGCATGAGGACACGCCGCTCCAACTGCGCCCTGTATTCACCGGCGCTGGACCTGCACTTCAGCAGCAGGGCGTCTTCGCGACCCGAGCCGGCCGCAACATATACCAATCGAACAGTGCTCCACACTTGAAGGCGCCACACACGACGTGCTTAAATCCCTTTATTTGCATGCACTGCTGGGCAAATAACATCGCTGATTCAGTCTTGAAATACTGCCATAATCACCAAACGCGTTTCGGGCGTGCTTCGCCCTTGTTCTCTGGCATGGCTTCTCGGGAGAACTGACCGCAAAGAGGTAACTTTCTTTTTCAACAGGTTTGTATGTCCCGCCCAGGGGCGTGTACACATAGTGCATTCTGGTCTAAGTAGTACTAATGTTAATTCCCAAATGGTGCCGCCGTTTTTCTCCTCATAATGACTTCCTCACCATAGTAGGTCGCTGCAATCTTGCCATGTTTTTGTCAAGCTTCTTAACTGTGCATGCATGAGGACACGCCGTTCCAACTGCGCCCTGTATTCACCGGCGCTGGACCTGCACTTCAGCAGCAGGGCGTCTTCGCGACCCGAGCCGGCCGCATACAAACCTGTTGAAAAAAGAAAGTTCGGTGATTATGGCAGTATTTCAAGATTGAATCAGCGATGTTATTTGCCCAGCAGTGCATGCAAATAAAGGGATTTAAGCACGTCGTGTGTGGCGCCTTCAAGTGTGGAGCACTGTTCGATTGGTATATGTTGCGGCCGGCTCGGGTCGCGAAGACGCCCTGCTGCTGAAGTGCAGGTCCAGCGCCGGTGAATACAGGGCGCAGTTGGAACGGCGTGTCCTCATGCATGCACAGTTAAGAAGCTTGACAAAAACATGGCAAGATTGCAGCGACCTACTATGGTGAGGAAGTCATTATGAGGAGAAAAACGGCGGCACCATTTGGGAATTAACATTAGTACTACTTAGACCAGAATGCACTATGTGTACACGCCCCTGGGCGGGACATACAAACCTGTTGAAAAAAGAAAGTTACCTCTTTGCGGTCAGTTCTCCCGAGAAGCCATGCCAGAGAACAAGGGCGAAGCACGCCCGAAACGCGTTTGGTGATTATGGCAGTATTTCAAGACTGAATCAGCGATGTTATTTGCCCAGCAGTGCATGCAAATAAAGGGATTTAAGCACGTCGTGTGTGGCGCCTTCAAGTGTGGAGCACTGTTCGATTGGATATATATATATATATATATATATATAATATATATATATATATATATTATATATATATATATATATATATATATATATATATATATATATATATATATATATATATATATGCGTATTTACAGACGTTTATCTGAACCCCTTTGTTCAACTCATTCAATGAAATCGGGCCCTGATGGGATTTTGGGAAGGAAGGCAATGTACCCAGAAGTGGGTATGGGTCGTAAAAGATATATTCGCCCCCTTTAAAAGAGAAAGGAAATCTTCCGAAGTACAGAAGAACGAACGTCTTAGTCAGGCCGTTGGGGCTTCAAATCGATCTGCACTCGGATAGTTCTGCAGCAGATAATGCATCGGAGCTAAATAAATGGGGATTTTACACCAATTTAATTGCACTGTCGAGAGAAAAAAACCTCTCTGTTACAAAGTTCTTTAGGGGGGGGGGGGACTTTGGAAATCATACAAATTCTGCTTTTCGCAGTCAACGACAAATCGATTCCATTATCATTTTAATTATAAAAAGAGAACTAGTAATACAGTCGCCATCGAATGCCGGGGTTAACATAGCCAACCAGGATGGTAGTCGGTACTGGCTACTCGCCGTAAAGTGCGCCAACGACTCGTCGGGGGTAGTAAGCGCTATATAAATGCAATTCCCAGTTGCCCTCGTAATACAATAGGCACTATCAATCAATCAATCAATCACGGCATTTATAGAGCGCGCTACTCACCCGGGAGGGTCTCAAGGCGCTGGGGGAGGGGGTAAGTTACTGCTCGAACAGCCAGGTCTTGAGCTGCTTCCTGAAGGCGAGATGGTCCTGGGTTCGCCGAAGGTGAGTGGGGAGGGAGTTCCAGGTCTTGGCCGCCAGGTAGGAGAAGGATCTTCCTCCGGCGGTGGTTCTGCGGATGCGTGGTACGGTGGCGAGGGCGTGGCTGGTTGATCGTAGCTGGCGTGTGGGCGTGTAGAAGGACATGCGGTCGTTGAGGTACTTTGGGCCCAGGTCGTGGAGGGCCTTGTGTGCGTGGGTGAGGAGTCTGAACGTGATTCTCTTGCTGACGGGGAGCCAGTGCAGGTCTTTCAGGTGTACGGTGATGTGGCTGTGTCGGGGGATGTCCAGGATGAGTCGTGCGGAGGCGTTCTGGATGCGCTGGAGTCTCTTTTGAAGTTTGGCTGTGGTTCCGGCGTAGAGGGTGTTCCCATAGTCCAGTCGGCTGGTGACGAGTGCCTGGGTGACGGTCTTCCTGGTTTCAGTGGGGATCCATCTGAAGATCTTGCGGAGCATGCGCAGGGTGTTGAAGCATGAAGATGAGACGGCGTTGACTTGTCTGGTCATCGATAGGGAGGAGTCCAGGATAAAGCCCAGGTTGCGTGCGTGGTCCGTTGGCTTGGGTGCGGTGCCCAGGGCCGGGGGCCACCAGGAGTCGTCCCAGGCGGAGGGTGATGAGCCCAGGATGAGGACTTCCGTCTTGTCTGAGTTCAGTTTAAGGCGGCTGTTCCTCATCCAGTCGGCGACGTCTCTCATCCCGTCGTGCAGGTTGGCTCTGGCGGTGGTGGGGTCGTTGGTGAGGGAGAGGATCAGCTGGGTGTCGTCGGCGTAGGAGATGATGTTGAGGTTGTGTCGGCGTGCGATGGCTGCGAGGGGGCTCATGTAGACGTTGAAGAGGGTCGGGCTGAGTGAGGATCCTTGTGGAACGCCGCAGATGACTTCGGTGGCTTCGGATCTGAACGGGGAGAGGCGGACTCTCTGGGTTCTTCCGGCGAGGAACGAGATGATCCATTCCAGTGCTTTCTCTCGGATTCCGATGTTGCTGAGGCGCTTCACTAGGGTGCGGTGGCAGACGGTGTCGAACGCCGCGGAGAGGTCCAGGAGGATGAGGGCAGCTGTTTCCCCGTTGTCGGTTAGGGTTCTGATGTCGTCGGTGGCTGCGATAAGGGCGGTCTCGGTGCTGTGGTTGGCCCGAAACCCGGACTGCGAGGGGTCGAGGGATCCATTCGTCTCGAGGAAGGCGGCAAGCTGTCTGTTGACGGTCTTCTCGATGACTTTGGCCGGAAACGGAAGGAGCGAGATGGGGCGGTAGTTCTTGAGGTCGGTGGGGTCCGCCGTTGGTTTCTTCAGGAGGGCGGTAAGCTCGGCGTGCTTCCAGCTCTCCGGGAAGGTGGCGGTGTGGAAGGAGGAGTTGATGATGTCCCGGAGATGGGGTGCGATGGTGGCGTCGGCTTTGTTGAAGACGTGGTGTGGGCAGGGGTCGGTTGGTGATCCGGAGTGGATGGAGTTCATCGTGCGGGTGGTGTCTTCGGTGTTGATCGGGGTCCAGTTGCAGAGGGTGGTGGTGGCGGGCATTGGTTCGGCGGTAGGGTGCGTTGTTTGTGCGTCGAAGCTGTTGTGTATGTCGGTGATCTTGCGGTGGAAGAACGCGGAGAGTGAGTTGCAGAGGTCTTGCGAGGGGGTGATGTCGTTGTTTCCGGCGCTGGGGTTGGAGAACTCTTTGACGATGCTGAAAAGTTCCTTGCTGTCATGGGCGTTGTTGTCCAGTCGTTCTTTGAGTGCCGACTTCTTGGTGGCACGGATCAGCTGGTGGTGTTTGCGGGTGGCGTGCTTGAGGGCGGTCCTGTTGTCTGTGGTCTGGACGAGTCGCCAGGTTTTCTCGAGAGTGCGGCAGTTCTTCTTGGATTCCTTGAGTTCGTTGGTGAACCAAGGGGTTTTCTTGCTTCCGGGTCTGCTGGGAGGGTTTTTTAGTGGTGCGAGGTCGTCGGCGCAGGCGGTCAGCCACTTGGCGAGGTTGCTGGCTGCTTCGTTTGGGTCCGTTGTGTCGGTGGGTGTGTTCTGGCTGAGGGAGGCGGTGAGCTGCTCGGCGGTGATCTTGCTCCAGCTCCGGCGGGGAGCCTGTTGCGGGTGGTGGTGGGTCGCAGTCTTTCTGAAGCTGAAGTGGACGCAGCTGTGGTCGGTCCAGTGGAGTCCGGTGGCGTGGCTGAAGGAGATGTGCTTGCTGGACGAGAAGACGGGGTCAAGCGTGTGGCCGGCGTAGTGGGTGGGCGTGTTCACCAGTTGCTTGAGTCCGAGGTTGGCGAGGTTGTCCAGCAGGGCGGTGGTGTTTCTGTCGTTGTTGTTCTCCAGGTGGAAGTTGAGGTCCCCTAGGAGGATGTAGTCGGCGGAGGGCATGGCGTGCGGGCTGATGAAGTCTGCGATGTCTTCGCTGAATAGTGTGCGTGGTCCCGGGGGTCTGTAGATGAGGGTGCCTCGGAGGGTGGTCTTGGGGTCCGTGTGTATCTGGAAGTGTAGGTGTTCGGCGGCGGTGAAGGTCTCGTCGGAGTTAGTCGAGATGCGGATGGTGTTCTTGTGTACGATGGCGATGCCTCCTCCCGTCTGGTTGACGCGGTCCCTCCGGGTGATCTTGTATCCATCCGGGATGGCTATGGCGATGTCAGGCGCTGAGGAGGCGTTCATCCAGGTTTCGGTGAGGAAGGCGATGTCCGGTGCTGTTGCGTCGAGCAGGTCCCAGAGTTCCACGGCGTGCCTGTGGACGGAGCGGGTGTTCAGCAGGATGCATTTCAGGTGGTTGCTGCTGTTGCTCGACTTGGCGGAGGTGGTGCACGTCAGGGGGCAGGTGAATCGGCAGGTTTGGCAGGTGAAGGGTCCGTGGGTGCGTCTCGGTGAGGCTCGGTAGCAGGCAGGGTTCCGGCCGGCATTGAGTGCGGTGAGTGTGGCGGCGTCGTAGGTCCGTTGAGTGGTGTTGCATCGGTGGGATCCAGGGGTTCTGGCGCTGGGCGCGGTCCAGTCGCGGACGGGCGCAGACGGGCTTGCCTTAGGCGCGCCTTCGGCGCGCCAGCGGCGCGGCCGCGCAGCAGCCGCCATTTATGGGGAGGTGGGAGGGAGGAGCAGCTGGGAGGCGGGAGGCAGGGGCAGCGAGGGGCACAGAAGGAAAAACGGGGGGAGAGCAGGCAAATCACGGGCACAACAACAGTGGGGCAGCGAGGGGCACAGAAGGAAAAACGGGGGGAGAGCAGGCAAATCACGGGCACAACAACAGTGGGGCAGCGAGGGGCACAGAAAGGAAAAAACGGGGGAGAGCAGGCAAATCACGGGCACAACAACAGTGGGGCAGCGAGGGGCACAGAAGGAAAAACGGGGGAGAGCAGGCAAATCACGGGCACAACAACAGTGGGGCAGCGAGGGGCACAGAAAGGAAAAACGGGGGGAGAGCAGGCAAATCACGGGCACAACAACAGTGGGGCAGCGAGGGGCACAGAAGGAAAAACGGGGGAGAGCAGGCAAATCACGGGCACAACAACAGTGGGGCAGCGAGGGGCACAGAAAGGAAAAACGGGGGAGAGCAGGCAAATCACGGGCACAACAACAGTGGGGCAGCGAGGGGCACAGAAGGAAAAACGGGGGAGAGCAGGCAAATCACGGGCACAACAACAGTGGGGCAGCGAGGGGCACAGAAGGAAAAACGGGGGAGAGCAGGCAAATCACGGGCACAACAACAGTGGGGCAGCGAGGGGCACAGAAAGGAAAAAACGGGGGGAGAGCAGGCAAATCACGGGCACAACAACAGTGGGGCAGCGAGGGGCACAGAAGGAAAAACGGGGGAGAGCAGGCAAATCACGGGCACAACAACAGTGGGGCAGCGAGGGGCACAGAAAGGAAAAACGGGGGGAGAGCAGGCAAATCACGGGCACAACAACAGTGGGGCAGCGAGGGGCACAGAAGGAAAAACGGGGGAGAGCAGGCAAATCACGGGCACAACAACAGTGGGGCAGCGAGGGGCACAGAAGGAAAAACGGGGGAGAGCAGGCAAATCACGGGCACAACAACAGTGGGGCAGCGAGGGGCACAGAAAGGAAAAAACGGGGGAGAGCAGGCAAATCACGGGCACAACAACAGTGGGGCAGCGAGGGGAACAGAAGGAAAAACGGGGGGAGAGCAGGCAAATCACGGGCACAACAACAGTGGGGCAGCGAGGGGCACAGAAAGGAAAAAACGGGGGGAGAGCAGGCAAATCACGGGCACAACAACAGTGGGGCAGCGAGGGGCACAGAAGGAAAAACGGGGGAGAGCAGGCAAATCACGGGCAAAACAACAGTGGGGCAGCGCGGGGCACAGAAGGAAAAACGGGGGGAGAGCAGGCAAATCACGGGCACAACAACAGTGGGGCAGCGAGGGGCACAGAAAGGAAAAGGGGAGACAAGCAGACAAAACTGGCACCGGGGCCACAAGCGGAGGGCGATCTTACCTACAGGAGCAGCGGGCAGACAGCACAGGCGGAGCTGTGTGGTGGGGGAGCGACCTACCTGGCAAGGTCAAGGGTCGCTCTCCTCACCGTGCAGCGGCCGCCATTTATGGGGAGGTGGGAGGGAGGAGCAGCTGGGAGGCGGGAGGCAGGGGCAGCGAATGGGCAGTCAGGGGGCGGGGCCGCAGGGGACGCAGCGGCGGGAATGGCGATAGGCAGCGAGGGGCACAGAAGGAAAAACGGGGGAGAGCAGGCAAATCACGGGCACAACAACAGTGGGGCAGCGAGGGGCACAGAAGGAAAAACGGGGGAGAGCAGGCAAATCACGGGCACAACAACAGTGGGGCAGCGAGGGGCACAGAAGGAAAAACGGGGGGAGAGCAGGCAAATCACGGGCACAACAACAGTGGGGCAGCGAGGGGCACAGAAAGGAAAAACGGGGGGAGAGCAGGCAAATCACGGGCACAACAACAGTGGGGCAGCGAGGGGCACAGAAGGAAAAACGGGGGGAGAGCAGGCAAATCACGGGCACAACAACAGTGGGGCAGCGAGGGGCACAGAAAGGAAAAACGGGGGAGAGCAGGCAAATCACGGGCACAACAACAGTGGGGCAGCGAGGGGCACAGAAGGAAAAACGGGGGAGAGCAGGCAAATCACGGGCACAACAACAGTGGGGCAGCGAGGGGCACAGAAGGAAAAACGGGGGAGAGCAGGCAAATCACGGGCACAACAACAGTGGGGCAGCGAGGGGCACAGAAAGGAAAAAACGGGGGGAGAGCAGGCAAATCACGGGCACAACAACAGTGGGGCAGCGAGGGGCACAGAAGGAAAAACGGGGGAGAGCAGGCAAATCACGGGCACAACAACAGTGGGGCAGCGAGGGGCACAGAAAGGAAAAGGGGAGACAAGCAGACAAAACTGGCACCGGGGCCACAAGCGGAGGGCGATCTTACCTACAGGAGCAGCGGGCAGACAGCACAGGCGGAGCTGTGTGGTGGGGGAGCGACCTACCTGGCAAGGGATTCGGCAGAACTCCCTTCTCACCCAAAACTGTTTAATATACATTTGCAACAACAGAGGCCAACTGACAGAACACACAACTTACATATAAACACTGCGCAGACAGGACTTACAGACAGCTCTCACCAGCAGTTCTGTGAACAAGAAAACACCACCAAGCCCAGACTACCGCTAACCACCAGAAAAAGGCATATTAAAGCCCCCAACACTTTTTAAACAAGCATTGGCATAGCCAATAGGTCTCGCCTTTGGGGACCTTATAAGTGTTTAGCCATGCAACAGTTGATGTTGTTGCACCAAGGATATTGTGCTGCATAACTAAATACTTTTAAGGCCCCAAAGGCGAGACCTATTGGCTATGCCAATGAAGTACGAGTCATGATCCATAGGTTCGATTAGGATCTGCTCTGGCTTAGAATGGAGGTGGGGTTAGTGGGTACAGCTGCTCTTTCCCCAAACTATCGGTTTGTCTCCCAGATGGTATTGCTAGGACTATATATAGATTTTTATTCAATGAACGCACATAGTGATCATCATCTGTTGGAAGAAAGAGGGTAAGCGGAAGAGACAGTGGTAAGACTACGGAAAGGGGATGTTCCTGTTCAAGAAACACATTGAGACATCACCCATCGGAGGAGTTAACACAAGGGGAGGTGTAAGAAAGCAGCGGTGAAAGACCCTGGGGAGAAGAATAAGAGAGCGAATGTGGAAGAGAAGAGAGGCAGTAGTGGATGAGTCAAACGCACCAGCAGGAGCGGTAGCGGTGCCAGAGACGTCAGTGTAGAGGGCCGAGGACAGTGGAAGAGATGGGAATAATTGGAGCAATAGGCTTAACTATGTGCACGCGGAAGGAGTCCCAAGTGCTACTAACTTGATGTCACAATCTGCAATGGAAAGCGGATGTCACAGCGGATATGTGTCTCAACCAGTGGAATATGTCCGTACATCTCATCCAAAATCTGCATTAGACAGCGGGGGTCTCATTAGACCGCCAACCAGATCTTTTTGCAGCCCGTTTTATCCAGCGCATGATCTACGCATAGGTGTCGTCCAGGAGCTGTCACAGCACATTGCGAATCATCTGTCTCCTCAATCGAAATACGTCATAGCTCGTCACGTTCTGCGAATTAAATCACAGTAGGTCTAATCCAGGAACCTCGTAATCTGTTTTTATCAAGGTAACGTCACAATGGGTTTGAAAACCAAACAGAGGTCATCAAAAAGATACTCTGGAATGTTTATCGTTAGTGACTGATGGTGACGCAGGACTACGTGAGATGCGTCTCCGTTGATTGGAGTCGCCCCCACCCCCCAAAAAAGAAGCTCATTGAACTCTATCCAGCATGGACAAATAATGTCTCTGACCTAATTGTGTCCCTCATTCTGATTGAGTAGGGGGAGGGGCAGCACAAGAACAATTAGCAAAAATAATTATTTTCGAGCTCTGACAATTTCTATTTTCGGGTGTACTTTTTAGACAGCAGAAAGCTTGGGTGTTTTGTTTAACGCCTTCATGTCTTTCAGCAGAAAGCTTGGGTGTTTTGTTTTACGCCTTCACGTCTTTAAGTATCTGGGGTTCGGCAAATTGCTGTCCACACAATGTGCTCAATGAAGGAGCTTTCCTCGTCGACGGGTGAGGTTGACACGCAAGGCTTACATTGTCGTCTCTTGAGCAATTCATCGGACCTCGTGTTGTCTTCTCCGCTTTACCAAACCATGTGATCTTTGGCGCGGCAGCGAATGCCCCAGTTTCTGTTCGCTTATCTGCTGGTGCCACAACTGTCGGTGCTTAGAATGAGGGCGAACATCTTATTGGGTGCTAAATGCCAACGCTGCTTTAAATGGCACGTCGCTGACAAGTTCTACTGACCCTTCGTTTCTATTTTATTTTAAATTTAAATGCACGGTGTTGTGTAGACTAAAGTTGACCTTGTGTCTCCAACGCTGGGCAGCGTATTTACAGATGGGCTTTTCTTACAGCGGTAATTTTTAACTAAAATGCACATTTCTGCTGAGTGACCGCAAAGTCCAGATGTCCTTCATATGCCTTGTAAAAGCTTCACGTTAATTAACTTGTATCTGTCCGCGTAGAAATTAAAACCAGAATCCGGTAAAGTAAAAGCGGCAAAGATGACTAGTAAAATTACAGCGCATGCATGCAGGATGAAAAACGAGGGCGAGCGAGCCCGGCAGCCTGCTCAGCTGACCAGACGCTCGTGCGTCATGGCCTTTTCCGGCATGTGTTTCCAATTATCGCGCCCGCGTCTGGGCACGATAATGGGAAACACATGTCTGCGGCGCGCGTAACCGCCCGTAAAAGGCCACGACGCACGAGCGTGTGGTCAGCTTTTCAAACCCCCTTACATAAAGTCTTCGCCTAGCAGCGCTTGCGCGCTACTCGAGGCTCGACCTAAAAACGATAGCACCAACCCCATTATCACCAAACACCCGCCAACAAGGGATGTCAGTTCCCTCTCAAACCATCCACAGCAACCACATATGACCCTTGTATATTCTAATCCAACGAACAGCCTCGCCCCGCACCAGTGTGCAGGACTAGAACAAACGGTCATCGTCTTGAGCACGGCTGAAAACTCGAAAGGACATGGTTTGCATGACAAGTGACAGCGCTACGAAGGCACGCTACTAGCAAAATAGGCGCTACATAGGGTAAAAAGTTCTTATCCATGGAACTGCCTCGCAACAACGGACATCTGGAAAACCTGTACATTTTGGCTGCGCAGCTGACTGTGGACAGTACGAACAAGACAGGCTCCAGACAAACTGACCCCAATCCCAACAAGCATTGGCATAGCCAATAGGTCTCGCCTTTGGGACCTTATAAGTGTTTAGCCATGCAACAGTTGATGTTGTTGCACCAAGGATATTGTGCTGCATAACTAAATACTTATAAGGCCCCAAAGGCGAGACCTATTGGCTATGCCAATGCTTGTTTAATTTTTTCTCAGACCACTGCTGGTTGATCCTGTGCGGACTTAAGGTTTCTACTGTTCTTGCTCTTTAATGGGCGCTTGATTGATAAGGAAATCTTCAATAAAACCCTGCTACGAGTATGCTGGCTCCTGTGGTCCAGAGGTACCCGTCCAGCAGTTGGGTCTGTGAATTGGAGTGTGTGTGCTAAAGCAATTTTGGGGATTGATTTCTCACTATGTGGTAGCCGTTCCCCAGCCATTGTGATCATTCATGGAGGCTTAGTGGGTGTGTTACTTTCCATTTTGCTCTGTCCTTCCTTCATTGCCTTTCACTTTGCTACATTCTATGGCAGTATCCTCCTCCACATGTGCTACATACATGCCTAAAGTTGCAGTATGGCCCCTAAGAGCATTCCTCTTTCTTGAACCTCCAGCATAAGGCAATCGCACCATTTGAGCCGCGGCAACACTCGTAGCTCTCGTATGTTTTGTTTTATATCTAAATAACCCTTTGAATTGGTCTTGCTTACTTTTGAGTTTCACCTGCCAAAAAAGCTAGTCTGTCTTTCTGACCCCTTCTATTGTTGTTATCATTTTGTGCACATACCCTACATCTTCATGATCCCACTTCATTGTTGGCCATGTCTGCTTTTTCAAATTAAAACCCTGATCACACTGTAGCCATACATCGCCATGTTACATTCTTGCTTTGTGAATTTTTTATGTCTATAACTATAAATCAGCAGCACATTGCAGAATATCTCCACGATTATACATGTCATTACATACAGAGCATCCAACCAATTTCCCACAATTCTCTCCTTTCTAGCACTCTTCCTTACGATCATGGTTCAACAGATCAAACCCTTCCAGCTGAATTTCCAATAATGAAAAACTATATCGAGTAACTAGTTCAATCAAGCACTCTTTGACAGGTCATCGTAGAGGGCTGGCCTGGGGAACCTCTGATGTATGCTGGGCTAGGTGATGCCATGGAGATTGTGCTTGTGGCTGGATCTGCCCCTGGTGTGGAAGGTGTGCCTAAATTCCTTTGTCATGGCACTGCAGTGGGAGCTAGGCCTGTGTTCCCTTGCCAAGCAGCCATTAAGGAGTGCAGTTTGTAGAGGTTGAGACCCTATGTGCCCTGCCTGCGTTGCGGCACGGGATGGCTGCTGTTGGTTGCTTCCTCTGCTGGTCTGTTAGGGTTATTCACGCTGCAGGCCCCTGCATTCCCAGTTGTCAGTGCTGCAAACCTGTGTTATGCAAGATGGGGTTGTGCTTACTGGTTCCTGAGCGCCAACAATACCTTTTGCTTGTTCGAGCTTAGTTGCATTCCTCCCCTGGCCTTGCACCCCCTTTCATGATACCCAAACATGAACTCTTCCAAGACATTTCATTACTATGGCACTTATTTACTAAGTAGAGCTACCCATTTGGTAGCTGTGGCAGAAGATAGTGTTTCTACCGCTGCCATGCAGCTGCAGGCCACATGTTTGAGTATCCTCTCTCCATTGTCCTTTATTATGATTTGTCTCCACTTCCTTTCTTTTGTTTGCCTCCCCGTCTTCTACTGATGTTGGTTCAGTGCTGCCTCCTCCTGCACCTAATTGGCAGATGGCTCCTTTGGCACTGTCGTCTTAGGCTCCATTTGTGCCCTTCTCAGTCGGGTGCCCTGCTCAACGGGTACTCTTTGCCAAGGAGCCTCTGCAAGAAGCACTCCTTCCCAAGCCTGTTTCTGGCTTCCTTGGCCAATTCGATCAATGCTCTACATTCTCCATGTTGATGGTACTGGAGCTCTTTATCGCTCTCCCCGAAGGGGCAGGCTCAGGTACGCTGATACACTTAATATCAATATTGTTCATTACTATGTACGACTCTTCCACTCCCCACGAAGCGCCCGTGCAGGCCCTTCTGCCCTTAAAGCGCTTTCGAAAACAGCCTATATTACGCCTGTGGTGGGCTTTTCTGGCTCAGTTCACTTAGGTGTCTTCCAGGGCAGTTGCCTCTAATTTTAAAATAAATTTTAGCAACCACTAACTTCCAATGCATGTTCCACTAGCTTTAGGTTGCTTGCTTAGGAACGTACTTATTAACAGGAGTCACTGCTGCCGGCAAGAGGCGCTACTGGACCATCCTGCGGCTTTTGTCCTCAGTCCCCACAGCGGTTGCTGTTCCGATAGTCTTCTGTTGCTTCAAGGATGATAGGGGGTGGAGTGGGAGGATGGGGGACTGGGGGGGACACAGGGCAGTTGGGGAGGGAGGGTGGTAGTGCACTCTGGTTTTGTTTGCTTGCCTGAAGTTGGACAGGGAATACTGCACCTTGACCCCTATATTTGCTCACTCACCTGTGGCGACTGGCCCATTAGAAAGCCGCCACTTCCAAGCACCAATCGAGGGGGATAACCTGCAAGTTCAAATTAAAGTTGCAGTTACCAGGCCCTTGCCCCCTTTTGGAATGAACTCTCCTGCCCTTGCCTTGCTTGTTCGCTTCTGTCCTCGGGGAAAGGGGCATACGCCATCTGACAGACTTCCCCCTTTCCGTCCCCATCCCTTTACTAGGCTATGGGCCCCTTAAGGCATCCAACTCATGCGGGGCTGCCTCATTTTAGGAAGCAAAACACTTCAGCATTTCCTTAAACTATTTTGCTGCACTAAGTATCATATTAAACATAAAATGCGTGTTGCGGTCATAAAATATCAAAGACAATAAAAATAAATCCAGTGAAACCTTAGAATTTTTAAAACATCTGAAATCGGATTACTTTTCAGCTAAAAGAAAAACTCATAATGGCCTTTGCAGACCTGCCAACCTTTTAATTATTTCCAGTGTGATGTTAGGTCAGTCCGCCAGAAAAACCTTAGTCGATTAAAAAAAAAAAAAATCATAACAGCATACTGAATATACATAAAAATACAACAACACAGAACTGTTTAAAGTTCATCAATTAAAATCACAATACCTATCACTAAGAGCTCATGATCTTTATCATTAAAGGCCAACCTTAAAAGGTGCAAGGTGCATTTTAACAAACTGCAGGATCGCAATTTACCCTTCATCAGGTTTCCTTATCAATCTCGAAACAACTGTTAGCCATATTGTTTTCTTATTGTGAGTGCCCCACTTATAAAATTAAGAACTGCATAACAAATTTCGTGAGATTCCAATGAGTGCAAAAATCTAAAACCATCTTCATATGAAATTGGCCTATGTGGTCTGAGACAGGAAGCAAAAAGATTGCTCTTACAGATTGATATGAAGGGCAAAACAATAAAAGCTCTACAGTAGATTGATTTGATGTATTGCCGCAAGGGCATGGTGGGAGATTTTGCACCCATCCATATTGTAGCAGAAATGCCACTAAAAAGTGCACAGTGCCAAGGCGAAATCAAGATAAATAACATCTATACTGAGAGTTTAAAACAAGCATCAAGTCGAATTGCATCACTGGGGGGAATTAATTAAATTGGGTAACAGTTGCTTAGGGGCCAGTCTTTAACGACTGGCCAAGTTCCTTTCCCAGTAAGCTTCCTTAACTCGAACTTTAGCCAATGGTAAAATATGCACTTGACATTCAAAGAAAGAGGACGCCCAAGTCACTAAATGCATGTCTAACATAGCTTAACCATGGGATCTTCTCAAAATTACAGGTAGATAAACAGTCCGATACAATTTGCCTAGAAAAATCTAATTCGTCTGTAGACCACACTTTGACCCATAGTAATAACTGGGCAAGAACTATATAATCCTCAACGTAGTTTAAGCCCATTTCAGAGTGACAGGAAAAGGTTGATGACCCCTGGGGAGCCATGAGAAGCCTCTAAGGAAGGCATTCTCGACGAGTTGAAGCTTAGAACAGTCTGTGTACCCCCATACTCCTGCCCCATATGTAGCAACTGACATACATTTTGCTCTACATGATGTCAACATTTCCCTGACGGGCTTCTGACCCAGCTTGTTTGCACAGAAAAGGGCTTCCCTCAGCCTATTGACTTACTGCACCCTTAAGGAAATAAGGGGATTCCATTTCAGTAAATTATTAGAAAGGATCCCTAGATAAGAGAAATTTGTGACTCTACAATGTGTGTTTTGAAGATGGAAAGTTTTCCTTTTTGTTGATTTTGGGCCACATACCATTATGAAAAAATTGTTTTGATTTACTTTCAAGTCTATAGATTCCATAAAAACTGTAAAAGCGCAAAGGGCTTTCTGTGAGCTATCTGCTGTTCTCGCTAGGACAGTATCACCTGCATAAAAAAGTGAAGAGATGAAAAGAAATTGCCAGCCTTAGTACAATTTAACCTCTTCTGCCATAAAAAAAAAGCCTCCAATTAATTTATATACACAAGAAACAAAAAAGGGGGCAAGGCTGAGGAAGCAGGGGAATGGCTTTGGAGCACAGCAGACTGATCTTCCTGCTGGCATAGGTGAGGGCTTTCATGACCTGCCTAAAGCCCTGACCACCCTCCCCAGCAGCACAGAAAAAGGCTTTGGGGGCTAGCATCTGTGCACTAGTAAAATTGAAAACCTGGCATGAACATTAGGAATGCACTGCCAATACCCTACAGTTGAAAACTGACCCTGTGTAAGGATTTCCAGCTCATTGGAGTATTCACCAGGAGATGATCTCCCTTCACTAGGTGGCCCTGTGAAAAGTGGCAACAGCATATGATATATGGATGGATTTCTGCAAAGTACTACAAATCACCTAGAGGTGAGCTCCTAAGGCTGTAGAGCAGGGGTATGGTTCTATGTGATAGCATAGAAAAACAAGCTAATGGAATATCATTACTAATAAACTATTTCACCTAAACTGTTTAATGAAAATTTGGAGGATGAATGGAATTTACCATTTCGTAGAAACCAATTTATAGCTGGTCTTTTTTTAGAAATTGGCTTATGCATGCATATTTAAGGAATAAATTAAATGGTTGCATGTCTTACTTTCAGAAACATTCTTATTTGAACTCCCTCCCACCGGAAGTCCGTTGAATCCCATCCACCGCTTCCTTCAAAAAAGAAGTGAAAAAAATCCTAATACCGAAGTTCCTGCCCTAAAGTCCTTGACTCAGCTGTTTCAATACCGCCCCCCCCTCTCCGATGCCATGACTGTCCATAACACGGTTGTAATCCTGGGATTAACAGTGTGAGCAGGCCACTGCACATCTTTGTATGTTATTTATGGAATGTTTTTCTCCCATTACCTGATCGTTGTCTTTTTCATTTGTGTAAATCGGGTGATTAATAGTATTGGCAGGCTATGATCTTACTGGTACTGTGTACATTGCCTGTTCTTCTCTATTATTGGATCCGTCCGGACTGGTTTTTAAATGCTCTAAATCGCGCCGATATCATGCTCTCGTCTTGAACCTAATTGTAACGTTTGCTCTTGTCCCACTTTTTGTATCCTACTTACCCCAACTGTGAAGCGCTCTGATACCCTCCTGGGTCATGTTCGCGCTATACAAAACTTTATAAATAAAATAAATATTTGTGTTTCAGTGCTTTACTTCAGAGAACATTTTAGATTTGAATCTTTCACCTAGCAAAACCATTAATTTGGGTGTTTTTAATTAGCCGACCCCTCACCGCCCCTAAACACCATCCATCCCTGCCCCATAAAAATGCTCCACTGTGCCTGCGCTACACCCATCACTGACCGCTAAAAAACCTTCACCCCCCTAAAGTCCACCCATTCCTGAACCTAAAAATCTTTTCTACATCTAAACTCCACCCATTCCGGACCCCTAAATCCCTCTCAGCACCCCTAAACTCCACCCATTCTTGTACGCAAAAGACTCTTCCCCACCCCTAAACTCCAACCCTCACTGAACCTTAAAATCCCTCACCAGCCCCACACTCATCCCATCCATAAACCCTGAGATCCCGCTACACCCCTACACTCTACCCATTCCTGAACCCTAAAAACTTCACACCTCTAAACTTAACTCACACGTGAACCCTAAAAACCCTCACCTCCCTAAACTCCATCCATTCCTGATCCCTAAAAGACCCTCATTACAAAAAAATCCACTCATCCTGTAACCCTAAAAATCCCTTTCTACGGCTGAATGAACTCCATCATTTGTGACCCCCTAAAAACACTTCATTACCCCTAAACATTATCCATCCCTGAACCCAAATAACCCTTCACTACCCCTCAACTCTAGCCAAGTTTAATCTAATTTGGGATTTTTCCTTAAAAGGATCTTTCCTTTAAAATGTTTCCTTTAATTTTCAATTTTTTTGCATTTCCTTAAAATTGGTTTTCCAAGATTTGTTTTTCTCAAAAGTGGTTTCTCGGTTTCCATCTTTTCACATGCATCATAGGGATACATATGGGAGAGGCAAGCACCACTATGATTCGCTGCAGGAGCCCATTGACGTGGGATGAGCTGATCCACTGGCAGTAGAGAATGCCGGAACATACCCGCCATCAGATACGTCCACAAAAGAACGACAAAGTGTTGTGTTCTGAGGTTTAGCATGAACCGCCCCAAACACTCCTTTGCTTCTGGCGTCCTTCTCCATCTTCACTGACACAGTTGATAAGCAAATACATTTCAAAGCACTTTGCTTTATGCACAAAACCAGCTCTCGCTCGGGACCTAGGTACCTGCAATTGATGGTTCCCTACCTCCCCCCTCCACTTTATGTTTAACCAACTGTCTTCTTTTACAGTCCCTAGAATCGAATGCACCCGGATAGACGGCCACTCTCCCTCTTTTTTGGGCCCCAGGCTATGGAATTCCCTCCAGAGTCTTTGAGATGCTGTGCTTCCTTATCCACTTTCCGTAAGGAACTGGAGACCTGGCTGTTTTAGCACTCCTCTCCAAGCTGCTTTACCTGCCCTCCAAGAGGTGAAAAACCCGTAGGCGTAGCTATGCGCTATATAAGAATCCAATAACAATATTAATAATACCATGAAAGGATTCTAGCATCTATTCTGGCATGGAAAATCTGGGGATGGACTGAAAGTGTGGGATTCTGAGAGAGTCCGTAGTCGCTGGCTGAAGAAAGCTGTCCGATATTTACCAGACTTAGGAATAAATACATTTTCACCGCCCTGATCATGGCAGCAGTCTTATTACAAAGTCTTAAGAGGTTAAGAGCCCTGGCAGCCTTGGTGTAGAAGATGAAACTGGTCTTCGTCGCCTGACCAGGCAGGATGTAGAACCCATGTGGAGAGAGCTGTTGTGGAGAGGATGGAATTACCCAAGTTCCAGGGTGAAGAGACGAGTCTCTAAAAGTATTCCAAGTTTGAGATAGTAATTTTCCAGTCCGAGGTCAAGTGGCAGGAAATGTCACTGAGAGGAGCCCTGAGCATGGAAAGATTGGCCAAAGTATATCTCGTACATAAGCAATAGGGTTGTCAATAGGCCCAGCTTGACAGGTCTGAGGCTTCTAGCTGGGTAAGAAAACACAAACAGTTGAGCGAAATTGTGGGACAAGCAGCCTTGATCATCGTGTGGACAAGGCCACAAAGGCAGTTTTTTTTTTTACCAGTGTAGGGATTTCAGGGCCAATATGATAAGATCCTATTGTTTCATACTGAACAACAGATGAACTGCATAGTTTAGAATTCTCTGGATTTCTGATAGGGATATACTCGCTAGCTCAATGTATAGTGCTGCATTAATCCAATCAGGGCATGGGAACAGCAGCACTAGGGAGACTTTCTGATAGCAATAGAGCATCAGAAGAACTCCTTTTAGCAGGTGTTCACCGTTGGCACTGATATTGGAGAGGGAATGGAAGTAAACAATAGATCAGAATCAATGAGCAACCACAAACTACATTTTGTTTACACGGTTTGTGGGATTGCCCAGTGTGTTTGGCCAGAGTAGAAAGAAGCGGGCAGGGATCACAGGACCTAGAAGCAGAATTTGTATTGAGACATTTAATTATTATGAATCGAAGGACGAACCTGTGAAAGAGTGGGACAAATTAAACAATTTGACAGGTTCATCTTCAAGCTTGCAATGGAATTGATTTGGCAGTTATGCTTAGCTGTCATAGGCAGAATAGTCACAGAAGCAGGACAGGTTTTGTTTGCGTAAGAACAAACTGCTGAAACAAACTGAACTTGGAAACAGTCGCCCCACTGCTCTGTGAGCAGTTAATAAAGGAAAAATAAAATGATAATAACAGAATGTCATTATTTTATTTTTCTGTCATGGCTCAGCTGGTTAGGGATGGGGCGGGCTGGCCTGTCACAGAAACAGGGGGAGGAGTGGTGGGCACTCTCTTAAGTGTGCTCGACTGTTAAGCAGCCAAACAGTCATGCACACTTTGCATGTTCTCCACCAGCTGTATTGCACAACCTGGGTGGAGAACATGCACAGCCTCCCAGTCCCTCTCTGAGCACCGAACCACGGCGTTTAGACCAATCACAACGCTGCTGTAACGCAGCGCCGTGATTGGCTAGGGGAGTCTGTGTACTTCCTGGTTCCTGCTCCTGGAGTCGACCGAAGAGCCGAGGAGGTCCGAGAGGTGGCGACCGGCCTGCAGGTGTTTTTTCATTTACACCCCCCCCCCCCACCTGCCCCCCTAACATCGCCATCCCCGTTAAGTAGCGGCCGCTACTGGACTCAACTGAGGACACATGTGCATGTTGATAGCACAATAAGATAGCAAGTCCTGAACAGTGACACTGAGCTCCAACTGTACGGAGACAGACCCACAGGCAGAAAAAGTCAAGTAACACTCAAAAATATAATTTAATGTTGTCCTTGTGGATTTTGATGCCTAACCCAGTTCTACCAGTGGTTCCACATAAAAGATCCAAAGTAAAGGAAATAGTGTGAATTTCCAAAGCACCCTATATTGCATGGGAAGTGAGTATTTTCTTGGAGGACCCCAACCAGGAATGAGTAAAACTGAGAAAGTACACATTGTCCATGGCCATATAGATACGTAGAAAATGAAACAGTGCGTCTTAGTCAACTGTATACAAGGCTACCTAGTGCTCTAGAAGTAGACCCACTTCATCATTCACAAAACACAAAGCATCGTGCACATGAAGAGTGTTTCACTAGTACATCAAACAAGGAATATAAACCATTATGTGCAAATGTGAGGAAGGGTGTATTTGGCAACGTGGAAAGGAAACTGATCTCCTGCAGAACCTCTGATGCGCTTGCTCAGAAATAAGAGGGCTGTGATGAGCAAAAAGTCTCATTTGGACCGCTGGCCGATGGGCGGGGGTCGTTAATGCAGTGACAACCGGACCATCATTTAAAGAATATGGGAAGGCGTGTAGCTTAAGAGAGGAACTTGGGTGCAAGAGCAAAAGATGACTTCAGGTGCTTAGCGGCGGTCTGAAAGACAGTAACCTTAGATGTACTGATGGTGCCTGATCCTTGACGAAGTATTTCTGAGCCCGTTTCTTTTGCACTACCGCACGCCGCACTTTGAACGGACTGCAAATCTCAGGTCCCCAAGCGCCAGGAGGTGCCACCGTAATCCAACCGCGCCAGGAGGCGCATAAAAACCGCTGAGGGTTCCCGCTGTCCGGGAGCCAGTTTCTTTTGCACTACCGCACGCTGCACTTTGAAGGGACTGCAAATCCCAGGTCCCCAAGCGCCAGGTCAGGAGGCACCACCGTAATCCAACCGCGCCAGGAGGCGCATAAAAACCGCCGAAGGTTCCCGCTGCGCGGGACGCGCGCCCGTGCGAAGCCCGAGCCAAGGGCGGGCCCGTCCATGCCCATCAGAGCCCGAAGGAGGCTGGGCTGGGCCAACCTATTGACATCTGTGGACTGGTTACGGACTGTCCATTTTTTTAAGTGTGGGATTGGAGGTATCGATTTATTAGTTATTTGTTCCTGCAATGGTTTGCCTGCTAGTACCATAAAATGAGCAGGCGTAAGTCAGGGGTGGGCACTGGGGTAGTGGGGACCCTTGATGCTTTTCTCGTACGAGCAGAATCTGCCCTTCTGCACGAGATTGAGCTCTCAGAACGTCGGTTGTCTCTGGAGCCACAATCTCAGCTCTTGCAGCATTCTGGCACTGCCATTGATTTGGAAATTCCACCCCCAAAAACTTTAGGTGAAATTCCTAATGCTATGCAAAATGGTGGAAATAATTCCATAGTGAATTCTACTAATGATCAATCACACATATTGTGTAACCCTGGTGTAAGTACTAGAGGGCAGAAGGCAAGATTAAATAAAGGGCAGGATCCTGTTACCAGGAAGAGAAAACCTCAGAAACAGAAACAGCGACCAAGTCGTAAACCTGAAGGTCATGCTAGTGTTTCTGGCACTGATGATAAATCTAGTACCACACCACTGTCCGCCACTTCCAATACAAATAGGAGTACGCTATGGTCAAGTGAGGATGACATTTACAAAAGACTAGAATTAATGATATCTACTCTTCTAGATCCGTTATTGCAGAAATTGTGCCAAATAGAAGATAGGATGAATAATTTAGAGCAGACGGGCATTGGTTTACGGTCGATTAATAACGACTCATGCGAACGAGGGGGTGCAGTTATTCCGCCTTTGCCTCGGCCTGTAAGTAGTCGGAGTGACGCGAGGGATGGCTCTATTATTATTGAATCTTGCATTACTACCCAACCTGTGCCATCTACAACTACTGAAACAGTCCATACTAGTTCTTCATACTCAGAAGATAGACCCTGTAGTATTCCACAGAAGCCGCCCTTACATCTAAATAATCCTAGGTTAAGTTCTAGGGAAGGGGATGCTAGAAGGAACATCGGAGAGTCATAGAGACAGGATGTGAAACAGAGAATGGCTAACGGTCTTTCTACTAACTTGAGTTTAAATCTCCCCCCAGAAGCTACACCCTATACAGTGGTTTTAGCGAATGTCCCACCACTAGCTTCAAATGATCTTGAACATTGGTCAACATTACGAAATAAAGCAGTTCATTTGGTGAGTTCAAGAACAGGGCTAAAGAACATTCTCTTCTCGGAATTTAAAATGGTGCGCAGGGTAGCTTGGTTAGGTAGGTCTACAAAGTGTTTACCAGGTGACTGCGTGATTTTAACTTTTGGGTCCCCCAGACTGGTTCAGCTTATTTTTGATAGGGCAGGGAATTGGCAGGTTGAACCGAATGGAATTAACATCCTTCCATTGGGGTTCTTTTATCAACCCGCCACTGTGTTACAGTCCAATCAGGGAGGGGGGATACCTTTAGAGAATACACGAAATTTCTATGCGGTACCAATTAATAATCACTATGAAATTTTTATTCTTTAGAAGATATTGATTGACTCGCTGACCCAAGTTCGTTCTTAATAAATAATGATACCCCACTATACTCTAATATTGATTTGCCAACTACTGTGTTAGCACCAAAGAAAGATTGTATGAGAGCTACCACTATGAGTCAGGAGGATCCCAGTGAGGAAATCCCAAATATAACCCTAGTACAACCAATGGATACCGGCTATAACCTTGCAGTAACTACAAGAACGTATAATTGTCCAACCGATACTAACGAGAAAGTCCTCTGTAACTTGGTCTCTTGGAACGTTGCAGGCTTGCGTTCAAAGTTGATCAATCCCATTTGGTGTGAATTTTTATCAAATCAAGATATTCTTTGTCTCCAGGAGACGTGGGCCAGGGATGCGACTCACATCAATGGGTTTAAAACATTACATACTAGGGCAATTGGAGGACAAAGTGGAAGATCAAAAGGTGGGCTCTGTACTTACATATCCAATAGTCTAAATGTAAAGGCTGACTTTTATTTGGAGGATATTTATTATCAGTTAATTAAGATTGAACTAGACAGTAAGCAACGTGTGATTTTGATTAACTTTTATAATAATATTGCATTGCCTAGTGTAGATCATGTTGTAAAAAAGCTATGTAGTGACGTACAATTATTATGGGGAAACTCCACCAAAGAAACTGTCGTAATTTTGTGCGGGGATTTTAATTGTGTCTTATGCCCACATCCTGATAGTAAAACTTGTGGCCGTGTTGATGAAGAGGGGCTTAGCAGCACTCACTTTTGTCATTCTAGTCAGGGGGAGATATATAACGAGATGTTGTGCGTTCTTGATTTAGGATTTGTAAACGAGATGTGTCCAAATCCTGTTGCAATGGGCTATACTTTTAATGGTAGGGGCTTGTGCTCTACTATAGATTTTATCCTCATGTCAAACAACTGTGCATCGAGAATTCGTTCTTTTTGTATTGATGATATTTCTTTGAGTGACCACTTTCCACTGTGTCTGATAGTTGACTTACGGTTGAACGACCGAACTAAAAGTAACAAATGTGACCAGATTTTAGATTCAATTGTTCTTGATAAATCCAACGGTTACAGGCTGAAATGGTCCATGGTGGATCCTGAATGTGTTATTAGACAGGTGGTAGTTAATTGTAAAAAAGCATTTGAAATCTGCCTGAGCAAGACAGCAACCCCCGACAACATCCTGGATTCCTTTTCATTTATATCTAGCTCGGTGAGGGAGGCATTATATGTACAGAAATCAAGCAAAGCTAAACCATCGGGATGGTTCAACCCGAACTGTACCCACAGCCTATTCAAATTTAAAAAAGGCCCTCCATAGCAATCCGAGAAACCAGGATGCTATAAGATATGCTAGAGGAATATATAAACTAGCTATTAAGGAAAGGAAATCCCACCTGAGAAAAGAAGCGTGGGACTCGCTTCACTCGGCCGCTTTAAATAGAGACAGTAGTGCATTTTGGAAAGCGGTTAGAGCACCTTTTCTAAAGCATGAAGGAGGTCAGACAATAGAGATCGCTATTACAGAGGATCAATGGATCCAACATTTTTCTAAGGTCTTTAACGGGGGAGCCAACATTGATAATAACCTAGGCGAAAGTTTGTCAGCTAACATACATTATTCCGACCTTCAATTTACATTGGAGGAAGTGACAAGGGCCATTTCTGTCACACTAGGTGGAAAGGGTCCAGGACCCGACGGTGTCCCTGTAGATTTATTTAAATCAAATATGCCTATTTGGGGACCAATCGTCACACAGGTAGTAAATGCAAGTTGTTCTGTACCTTTTTTGCCTACCTGGGTAGAGTCAATTATTGTCCCTATTTTTAAAAAAGGCAACCGCCAGGATCCCGGATGCTATAGACCAAATTCGTTGTTGGATTCAATGACTAAAGTTGTGGGCCGTATAATACTAGAACACCTAAAAGTATGGGCGCAGGACAAGGATGTCCTTTCAGATCTCCAATATGGGTTCCGTGAAGGTATGGGAACTATAGAACAGAGTTTAAACCTAGCCTTACTGATGGGAAAATACACTTGTGCAAAGGAGGGAAGATTGTTTTTAGCTTTTGTAGACCTTACCGCCGCATTTGATTCAGTTAGACATGCCAAGCTCTGGGAGATTTTAGAAAAGATAGGCGTAGAACTGCATATTATTCATTTTTTGAGACGTTTTTATTATAAAGCCCAGACGAGAGTACGATTTGGTATTGGAGGAGGTTGCACCGCTCCGATTCCAATTCGAAGGGGGGTCAGGCAAGGATGTGTCCTGGCCCCCTTTCTTTTTAATCTTTATATAAATGGCTTGGAAGGTGTATTGGTTAAAGAGCGGAATGACTATCCTCTGATAAATGGGCGCCCAATACCTGCCCTTCTTTACGCCGATGATGCGGTGTTAATGTCACGGACACAAATTGGTCTACAGAAGGTTTTAAATGGTTTTATTGATTTCATGAACAATTTAGGACTCAGGGTGAACACCTCAAAGACATTTATAATGAAATGCGGCAGAGGGAGCCGAAACTGCCGAGATATGTTCATGGAAGGGAGTAAAATAGAGACAACTGAAACATTCTCGTACCTGGGAATATTATTTCATCAGGACGATTCATGGACCCAGGCGGACTCATCAAAAAAGTTAGCATTCCTAAGAACTATTACTGCACTTGCCCAGTTCTCGAAAAAATTAGGGCGAAAACCGCCGGTGGAGCTCTTGTGGATTTACCAGGCAAAAAGCCTCCCGACGGCAATGTATGGAGCAGGGGTGTGGGGCTTGGCTAATACTCAGCAACTTCAGACTGTGGAAAATAATTTTCTGAGATATATTTTATCAGTCTGCCACGCCGAATTGGGCTTATCACACTTGTCAGATTTTATAAAACTCGAGCCGGCTCTTTTGTGGCACCGCATATGGACAAAGGAGGAGGCGAAGTTAAATAGGGACATTTTAACTGATATTTTGAAGTTGGAAAAGGTATTAACGATCCCTTGGGTCAGGTATGTCCGTGATTTTATGCAGAATTTAGGTCATTTAGGATACTTCACCGATCCAAGCACCATGCTAGATGTTCATAGGAAAGTTTTTTTTTAAAAAAGGCTTAACGATGTTGGAATTGTCACGGTTGACGTCAGAAATTCTGAAACCTACGGTACAGGAAAATCAGCTTATTCTAAGTGTTTTTAGTATACAACCATATTTAGCAACAGTATCTGGAGGGTATGACAGATTTCTATTAACAAGATTCAGGCTGGGCATATTGCACAGAATTGTAAGTTTTCCCACCATGAATGACTGGTCACGAATAATGACATTGTGTCCATGCGACAACTGTGCCAAACAATCTAATATACATGTTTTTTTCTGCAGTTTTTATTGTCACATAAGGAAAGTGCGGATTCTCCCAATTTTGAAATCTATGGGGATAAGAAAGTGTCGCTCAGCGTTCATTGCCTTACAAACTTTGGACAATGTACATGTAGTGTGGAGAGTAGCAATGTTCCTTAAAAAAGTGATCAGCATCAGAAAAAGTATTATTTAAATTGATCCCTGTACCATTTTCCCGGCATGCATTAACTGTGCTTAACGTGCGCAGATTTTAATTAGTTTTTAACTCAATTTTTAACTTTGATAGGTATCATTAACCTATTTTAAAGTATGGTTTTTTTATGATGATTTGAATATGTAATCATGGGATGTTTTATTATAATCATATGTATGAAGTGCTTTTATGGTTGTACTGTACAACAATCGAATAAAGCTGTGTTTGTTTGTTTGTTTGACTTCAGGTGCAAGTATATCAGATGGCAGGGTGTTGTCCGCATATAATGAATGTTCCATACACCGTAAAAGGTAATGGAAGTCATTCTGTGAAAGAGATTACCCTGACAAGTAAAAGAATTAACACACATCTTTTCTTCATTTAGATGAGAAGGAGGAGGATTAATCACAGCAAATACCCAGCACTGCGGAGGTGGTGCCTCTTCAGGAACTACAGTAGGAAGAGGGTAATTCACACATACAGTTGTGTCAGAGCGCACGCAAAGCATGACCGAGAGTGGGAGGCAGAACTTGTACACCTTTATGTGGGAGAAAAAAGGACAGTGGAAGTTGGACCTATATGGAGAGATCAGGAGAAACTTGAGTTACGAGGATATGGGGAGTGAGGGGCTCAGATATGTGCAGAGGTTGAGGAGTGACGGGAACTCCGATGCATTTTAGGGCGAGGAGAGAGTGACGTCTGGACATCAGCAGGGGATAAGGAGAAAGCAGCACCCAGACATTTAGAGGAGTAAGGACAAAGGGGAAGTCTGTGTGCAAGAGAAGAGAGAAGACCATCAGACATGCAGTGGTGGGGAAAGGAGGACATGAAACCTGAAGTAGTGCAGAGGTAGGATTTTGTGACATGTTTAGGAAGAGAAGAGGTTTATTCAGATATTTGAGGTCTAGAAGAGAAAGAAGAATATGAGCATGTGCAGGATGGGGTCAAAGAAGAGCTTGCAACATACAAGGAAAACTCCGACATCGGTAGGAGTGGTGAGAAAAAGGTACCAGGGTCACCTAAGGATCTGTAGGATGTGGGTGAAAGGAAAACAGACACAATTATAAGGAAACGGGGACTAAACAAGGCAGAATGTTTCGCAGCACTAGAGGACAGTAAGCCTCACTATGTAGGTGAGGGTTCTCGGTCTTATGTGACTGGACTGAAGGACTGTCCAACAAAAGTAAACAGGCCATAAGCAACAACAAAGACATACAAGAGTGCCAAACTTTCTTTGCATGTAAACCTAAAACTTGGGAGGGTGTCTGGCATAGTCATTAAATTCCTCTCACACTCCCTCCCCACCAACCCAGGTTAGGTTTAGTTCTTGACGAACACAGTTACTTACCTACGGTAATGCCTTTTCTGGTAGAGACTATCGAACAGCGGATTCCTTATGTTAGAATACTCCCCGGCCGTCAAACTGGATCCGGAAAATCTTGAGCAGAACCTCTGCGCGCCAGTAAGTGGTGCTGATGGCTCTGTATCAATGCCGCCCACTCCGATGTGCTTCGAACGGTGCCTATAATGGCGGCACCCACCTGCTTGACATGAGTTTCCCACAGACTTGGAGCCACGAAAGAATGGTTGTGACCAGTATGCTGAAGTTAAGGAAGACCTTTCAGAGGACGGAGCACACTTCGCAGAGTGGGGAGGAGGGAGGGTTGGCAAGAAATCTGCGGTTAGATAGAGTCTCTCCCAGATAAGGAGTTACCGAAGGTAAGCAACTTGTTCTTCAGGAAGAGAGTTCCAACTACAGATTCCTTAACTTACAATAGATACCACCGGAATAACCTCACTGGAGAAGGGAATGCAAACGGACATAAACCAGAAAGTCCTGTAGGACCGAGTGGGCAAAATGTCCTTCTCGACAGACCCGTCTGTCCAAGCAGTAGTGCTTTGTGAACATATGGACCGACGTCCACATAGCCACCTAGAATATGTCGAGTATAGGTACCCCCGCATGCCAATGCAGTGGTCACAGCCTTGGCCATGGTGGTGTGAGCCCTCAAGTCTTCTGGAGGCTGCCTTCTTCGGCAACAAGTAACAAATTTTAATACAGAGTACAAACTGTCAACAGATGGTCCTCTTCTGCATGCCTTGCCTTTCTTTGCTCAAGAGGACCCAATGAAAAGGGACTGTTCAACCGGTGTTCTTTGGTACAATCGATATAAGAGCTAAGAGCTCTCTTTGGATCTAAATGGTGCGGCTGCTTCTCCTTAGAAGGATGGGGGGGGGAGTAAGGAACGTCAAAAGGGTGATCACCGGACTGATGTGAAATCAGGTCACCACATTAGGTAGAAAAGAGGCACATGCAAAATCAGTCTGTCCTATTAGAGGATAGTGTACGGTGAATGAACGGAGAGAGCCTTCAGCTTTCTCACTCTCTCCGGGCCCATCCAATGGCTCTAAGAACACCATATTAAGTGTGAGAAGTCTGAGAGGACAGCTATGCACTGGTTCGGAGGGAGAACACATCAAAAAAGTAAAAACTAAAAATGTAAGTCCCACTAGGGCATAATGAAAGGCGCAGGTGGAAACATGCTATAAACCTTTCAAGAAGCGAGTCACAATGAAAGAGGGCTGATCTGGCAAATACAAAAATGCAGATATGGCTGCTAAATAACCCTAATCAGTGCGCAGAACAAGACCTTACTGGGCTAACGATAAAAAGAACAGTAGCACCTCAGCCAATTTGTCATTAAGTGGGTCAACTTGCTTGTCAGAGCACCAAGACACAAACCTGTCCCAATGGCAGGCGAATACAGATTTTATTAAGAGATTCCTGGCTATAAGAACAACAACAACCTTGGGAGGAAGATCAAAAAAGCTAATCTACCACTGCTACATCCCTAAGAATGAAGATGGAGAATGCGCAGGTTGGGATCCAGGATCCGGACCTGCTGCTCCAACAGGAGATCCTCCTGAAGGGGCAGTCTGATCGGAAGAGAGATGCTCATACCCAGAAGAGATACCATATTTTATATGTGTCCAATTCAGTGCTACTAGGATGACTTGGGCCAGGTTGATCCTGATCTTTGAGGACACTGGGTCGTAGTGGCATTGGCAGAAAGGCATACAGGATTCCAGAATTCCACTCCAATCGGAACTCCCTCTCCCTGATGGCCGGTCCATCCCAAGAGCGAGGCATCAGTTACCACTGTCAGCTCCAGGAGAGAAAGTGAGAGTGGTCTGCCGCTGACTAGATCAAAGTCCAGTAACCAAAACTTCAGGTCTTTTCCAGTGTCCTCTGAACATGATCAGAGAGATTCCCCTGGTGCTGTATCCACTGGGACTGCAGAACCCACTGCACAGCCCGCAATTACCATCTGGCGTGCCTCCCTAGCACAATGCAAAAGTCATTCTCATTGATATCCAGAACCAAGGCTGAAACATCGGGATCATAGGACGAAACTGCTGGACTCCTCACTACAAGATAGGCACGAAAAATGCCACCATGTCCAGACTGGCTCCTTTGAAATGGAGCGTTTGAGAAGGAGTCACTTGTGAATTAGACATGCTGATCGTGAACCCCAATGAATGCAGAAGGTTCGCTGAAGTCTGGAGGTGGGTGATGACTGCCTGGGGCAAACTCCCCTTCAGCAGCCAGTGGTCGAGGTAGGACAAAATAGAGACCCCCTAACCTCTGAGATAAACAGCAACCACCGCCATCACTTTTATGAACACCCAAGGTGCGCTGGGAAGGCCAAAGAGAAGCACAGCAAATTAGAAATGCTCTGAGCCCACCATGAACTGCAGTGAACGCCTGTAGGCCTGAAAGACCGGAATGTGAAAGTAAGAGTCTTGCAAGTCCAATGCTACCATCCAGTCTCCACGGAAGACAAAACCTACGAAAGGGTCGGCATTTTGAACCTGTCCTGCCTCAGGAAGGTATTGTGAGGGCGAAGGTCTAGAATAAGGCAGAGGCCTCCATCCTTTTTTCCGCACCAGAGAGTATTAGAAGTAGCAACCACAACCCACTTCTGGTGTCTGCAACCTCTCGATCCGTTGACGAAAAGAGCCTGCACTTTCTGGCGCTACAAGGACAGATGGTCCTCCAACAGCCTGTGAAGTGATGGTGGCATAGATGATGGGGTTTCAAGGAATGCAAGGGTGTAACCCTGCCGCACAATCTACAACACCCACACATCTGAGGTGACTTTCTGCCTTTCCGGTAAGAAGTGCTGGATCCTTTTACCCTACCGGAAAATGGTGCACCAAAGAGGGCACAGTAAAGAGGTTTCGGTGGTGCTGCAGCAGGGGAGTGGAGGACTGGGCCGCACAGTGTCCTTGCTGACCACAAGGTCTGTGGGAACCTCTGCTTCGACCACAAAAAGGCTGGGAAGCCTGCTGGCCTTGTGGGTATTGTTGGTACTTGCAGCTTTAAAGCCCTCTCCAATAACCATGGAAAAGGCAAAAGAAATGTGATTGATTTGGAGGGAGAGACAACCTTAGGAATAGAGCCCTAACCCAAAAATATTTAACGCACTTCAGCACAGCATTCACTTTGTCACTGAACAAGCAAGAGCCATCAAAGGGCATGTTACATAAGGCAAGCCTTGACCTCCCCAAAAAGCCCATTGACTGTAGCCAAGCATGACGCCTAAGATGCACTACGGAGACCATCACTCTGCCAAGGGAGTCCGTAGCATCAACACCACACCGGATGGTAAACTTGGAAGTATCCCATTCATCCAACATGGCTTGTGTAAAGATCGCCCGAGCCTCCTCCAGAACCATAGGTACTACTTGTGCCACTGAGTCCCACAATGCGTGGGAGTAACTACCTAAAAGGAAAGCTGTGTTGGCTGACCGCAAAGCTAAACTCGTGGAAGAGAAGATCTTCCCAAAAGTTTCCAAACTTTTGGATTCCCTATCCATAGAGGTAGTAGGGAAGACAATGCTTTACTCTGGTCATTGAGCCCTGTACCACCAAACTCTCAGGAGTGGGGTAGTGTGTGAGGAATGTGGGGCCACCTTGTGTAGGATGGTGAAGGTGAGCAACCTGACTGCTCACAGGGACCCCAGAACATGGTTTGGCCAAAGACCCCAGGAGGACATCCATGAGGGCCTCATTAAATGGAAGCAGAAGCTCTGCATTGGCTTGTGTAGGATGGTGAAGCTGAGCAACCTGACTGCTCACAGGGACCTCAGAACATGGTTTGGCCAAAGCCCCCAGGAGGACATCCATAAGGGCCTCTTTAAATGGAAGCAGAGGCCCTGCATTGGAGTGCCCCAGCCAGAGCACCTCCATTAAGACATTTGTCTTGAACTCCACAGATGGAAGCTGGAGATCAAGGACATCCACCGCTCTGCTCATAATCATGGAGAAGGACGCACTTTCTTCAGTGGCCGGGTCGTGTGGGGAGACTAATCCAGAGTCTGACGAGGTGTCTAGTCCACTGGCGTCCCTGACTCCTCATAATAGTCTTCCTCCAGAAAGGATTGGGATATGACATCAAAAGGGTCAAAGGGGCCATAGTCAACATCCTCCTTAAATAGGACAAAAGATGGTGGCTCTTTATGTGGCTCGAAGGGTTAATGCAGTTCCATCAGCATCAGTCACGACCCTGGGCAGGGTCCCTGCGACACTGTTGGAGTCTGAATGGATGATAGGTTCCCCCTTGTTGCGCGACATCAACAACAGCATCAACGGACCAGGATTCAGCACGGGCAGCGGAGCCGGGATGAGGCTCAGTACAGGAGTCTGTCTGGATCTCGGATTGGATCCTGAGGGTCCAACCAGCATTGAGGAGGGGCCCGCTGACGGTAGTCCAGGTGTGACACTTCTTGGCTCCTTGGGGCCAGAAGGCATGCCAGAGGGAGATGGTTGGCTAAAGATGCAGGCTATAGCTTTATAAAACTCCTGGAGCTGGTCAAGATTCACTCTGGGTCCGGGTGGGGGTGGACACACGACACTGGGCCAGTGCCAGCTCCGTGGGTGGAGTGCTGGAACGGGCCCTAGATGGTCAGGGGTGGCCCCACGCTCTCTCTGTAGGCTTGGAGGGGCGCTGTGAAGTTAAGTGGCACTTCGGCTTCTTTTTCTTTTTAGACTTACCTGACAACTTTTATTTGGACAGTGAACGGTCGCGGAAGAGGCAGGACCAAGACCGTTCTCGAAAGCTGGAACATCGCAGGGACTTAAGTTGCCATGCCAAAAGGAGCTTAAGTGATCTCTCCTGAATCACTTTTGGGTGCATCAACAGGCAGTCCGGATAGGATTTGGGGTCGTGACAGGACCCCAAACACCAAAGACAGATCAAGTATGGATCAGTCACAGACATCTGTTGATAGCATTCCCCCAAGGGTTAAAACCCATAGGTTTTGGAGGGGACATTCCTTAGCACAACAGAAACAATTTAGAAAAAGTGGCTCAGACACAGTTGAGAAAAAATTGGTCAAAAAATGACAGATCTCCGGATCAGCGACCTCTGTTGTGGAAAGAAAGTAACTGATGGCAGCACACTGGTGTGGCGCCTATATTGGCACTGTGCACGTCACACAGCGATACTGCTCAAGATTTTCATGATCAAGTCTGATGCCTGAGGAGAATTCTAAGGTGAGGACTCTGCAGTTAAAAGTCTCTTTCAGAAAGGCAACTGTAGGTTCTAAACCTAATGAGTCAAAGACAGACTTTCAACCTATAACTGTTTATCAAGGCTTTTGATTTTGTGTCAGCCTTGTTTATGACTAAGAGTCATTTTAGAATTGCACAACAGCTGTTTAGGCACAGATCAATAGCTCTTTTGCAATGCTGAAGTGGTAAACTAGTGAACTCTTAAGGTGCCTGGGAAACCGTGTTACAGGATGTAACATTTCAAGCACAAACAAATGCTAAAAAAAAATTGGTACAGATTTTCAAACAAAATAAAAAGTAATCCAAGTCCAGGTATTGGAGTTAGGGACTGTGTTTTCAATAAACTGGATTTAACCATTTGTTGCTGCTCTGAGCAATTTCTTAATAATTCTGCACTGACATTATATATGGGATAACGTACCAGACACCGCACATTATGAAGATATTGCCGTTCACCAACAAGTTGCTTTATAAGACCATGTTCCTCCGAGGTGACATGCAATGTTGTTTTAACTTATGAAACAGGGTATCTCATTACTCATGGCCACACTATCACTCTTACCATAAACATCTTACATCCTTGGGGTCTTGTTACTTCAGATAAAAGAGACTGAGTTGATGCAGACATAGAATACTACGGGAATCTGTAGTCGAAAATAATCACACTAAAAAGCAGTTAATTTATTGCAAAAACATTAACATGTATATCAAATTAAAAAAGACTGTAGCACAGAATGAGTAGTACCTTCCAAAGATTCTCTTACCTGTAATCAATTATGAGCAAATAATAAACATTGTCAGGACGGACTATAAATTGGTCCATGTTGTTAATGATATCTCTCACTGAAACCACAACTGTACCCCGATTAATGTACCCCTTACAATGGCATGTAGGGACGATTTGATATCTCTGTATACAGATCCCTAGAGAGAGGGATGTGATTCTGATGGAAAACTATGGTAAAATTATGAATGAACTAGAAATAAATATTGATATAGACTAAGTTGCCCATAACAATAACCAGTCGAATGGCCCTCATCAAAAAGGGGATTATTTCTTCCACAGTTACTCTAGCTTTTCCGAAACATTCCAATACCATTAACTCCGGTTTTTCGACCGGTTACAGTCAGTGCTAATCAAATTAACTTGAGCAGGCAAACAGCCATGAATACGTTGGAAACTACTATAGAGGTCATGAACAGGGAGGTTCTTCCACACAGCACTTTGATGTCTATTATATTGCACAAGCACAATTTGCCGCACACTGGTTCCATATTAGCAGACCGGCAACTCAGTGGGATCTAGAATTGTGCTTAGCGACACCTCGCAGGCTCACAAATGTTATTTTGAAGTCCCTGACACAGCCATGAACCAACATCCATGTTGTAATCTGAACAATCTGGGCTTGCGCACAATTAGTTTGGATCTCTGAAATAAGACACATTATACTCTCCAATTTAACTAAGCAAGACTCTCCACACAAAATGAATATGAAATTCCAAATTACCCGTTACAAGTGATCCAACAATGATACAGATACAGGCTCTGCAAGACAGACAGCTTCTTGTGTTGGGCGATCTGTACACTGGGGGCCAATTCCTTTCCCTTGATGATTACCTACAAAGTGGCTGCTCCACAGCCCTAACTGTATTTTTATACCTTAGGATCAGGGAGTTGGTAAAGGTGGATTTTCCTTTGAATCCCCAAGTACAGGCAGATTGGAGACAGCTTGGCGTTGCTGTGACTGGCTTGATCGTTTCCAAAGTAAATACTATAATGTACAATACAGTTATGAAAGAAAGACATGTTGAAAGTAATTTGCCGATCTAAGGACCACCACTGGTCAAGAGATTTGGGGATACAATTAACGGATGCACAGTGGGAGTACTGTTGCCATCATACTAAAGAGGTGTCTATAAATGGCAAACAACATAATACACAACCTTTTTTCCATCATGTAGATAAAAGGTCTGTTAAAATATAGAAGTACGGTGGGAGGGAGAATGATAATTGAGAGAGATCTGCACGTCGAATAGCAGATTAAATTCACCTGGCCTGGGAGTGTACATCGGTTGCAGACTAGTTGACTCGGCTGTCCCAACCACTGAATGATATAACAGACCTGACGTTGCAGGTGGAGGCACTTCCGGTACACCTGGGCTTTGTAAAAATGACACCCCAGCTCCCCAGGAAATTTGTTGGTTAGCTCTCTTGCTGGGTTAAACACGAGTGGCTATGGTATGGGGCGGTGGAGCTCACCCTGAGGTGAGCAAATGGCTAAATCATTTGACACCAATAAGAATTCGGAATTATACAGTACATTGTTGCCTAGGATGTCTCAGCCTAGGACATATGGGGACCACTGAGAAGCTATTGTGCTAGACAAACTCCTGAGTCAGCACATGTAGCAGACTCCCTTTAGGAGTGTGTACTAGTTGTCCCATATACACTATGATGTATAAGTAGCCACTGCAGAGTGGATTACGGCCGTCATTCTCTAAACTAATTGCTGTGTTTAGGGACTAATCAGCTGGAGGGAAGGAAATCAGACAGAGACTAGGCCTCCCATTGAATGAAATCTGCATTTCGCAATAATGTAAAGTCCAAGACATATCACATTCTTGTGAAATGTAGGTTTTGAAACCAAAGCACTGTATATTGTGTAATAAAAGCAGCCTATATGTATCATATCAATGTACGTGCTATGATAATCTTAATCTTCACTCAAAACCTTAATGGTTTTATGTTACCATCCGACCATTCTAGTCTTTATGTGCTTTTAAATTACTCCATATAGGGTTTCTTGAGGAAATACTATTGCTATTCAGATACACAATAAAAATACATTACAAAGTGCCTTTTTTGCGAGGAAAAGACTGTAGAATCCCCAAAAAATTCAGTTAATACAGCAAATGTGTAACCTCAGGTACACACTGAGATTTTCGTCGTTTGAGTGATTCCTCCAAAGCAGAAAGGATGTGTAGGCACAACACGTTCAAGCAGGATTTATTTTATGGTGTGGGAAATTACGCATACCCAACTTCTAAAGTCTTTTTAGAATGCAGTGTGCTGATTATTTCCCCTAGAAAACAGATTGTACCAAAATAAGATTTCCGCACCAAGATATTCTGGATAATAAAGGCTGATAGAAACACAGGAACCATTGTATCAGTTATGTCTTGTGGGTTTCTTTTTATGTATATAGTGCACAGAAGTTAATGGCGGAATGATTTTCTTTAGTAAGTCCAAAAATATATGCAGTTTAGCATATTAAAACACAGAAGACAATGTGAATTCCTTATATGGTTTGAGAAACTAAACATCATACCGTTCGAAAAAATAAAATGATTTATGCGATTTTTTGGGAACACAATTAACTTATTTCCAACAGTAAAGAATATGTTTTGCTCACATGTTTAAAGCCTCATATGCATTAATGAAAGTACATTTTTTAATAGTTAATTTACGTTATAGTCTGGGCACGTTTCATCCACACAAAAAATAAATTTGCCTCTGTTTTGGTCTCAACAAACTACCTCCGCTAGAACCGACGAACTCAAGGAAAACACTACCAAGCACAAAGTAAAAGAATTCTTAAGTGAATCAAACATTACTCACTGTTTCGACGCATCAGAAATTATTTTCTGATTTCAAACTATCAACGGTGCTCAATTTGAAATGTTGGTACACAAGACATAATAATTACGGGTCATATTTTTACCCTTTAAAACATTTTCACGAAAATACAGACCGAAAACAAACTGTTTTCCTATGTTTATTTCACAAAAACATATTTTGAATGCGTCTCTGAACGCTGAATGACTGCCATGATGAGAAAGAAGTGTGCATAGTGACAGCACAGAGAGTTTTAAAAAAACATAGGATTTCGTAATGAACCCGAATGCCCACGCTCTAGTATTCGGTGCTGAAGCTGAAGGCAAGTGCACTGTTTGGTTGTAAATGGGTACCCTGCATAGTGAAAGCACAGGGACGTCACATCTGGAGTGCAGTCTTGCCAGCTAAACGTGGAAATATACAAAAAGGAACTCCCATTTATTCACCGACCAAAAACGAAATATTGTTCAATAAGATGGGCAAAATAAATATGAATAAATACAGACAGTAATCTCAATAAATAAAACAATAAACAATAAGCCAACAAGAATGATAGCCAATCAACACATTACTTAAGAACCCACCTCAGCGACTGAGTATCCATTTCCTAGCGTGTGATTTACGTATAGTAGGAAACCAATAACACTATGGAGTACTATCGTCAATTGTAGTGTCACCTTCAATGTTTCATTCTTTTCTGCTTCTGGTGGCACGTGCTCGAGCAGTGTAAGAAGTAGGGGTTAATGTAGGAGGAGTCTGTCCTAAATATCTCGACTCATAACCTCAGGGAACTGCAACCATTGTGAACTCCTCTAGATAGCATTCCATTCTGTCGTTTTTTTTTCATAAACAAATTTTATTGCATTTCTTGCCATCTTACGGGCCGAGGGGCCACATACACATATACGTATTCTTGCATACAGTGGCATAACGTTGCATATTGGTGATGACAACAAAACAAAAACAGTACAACACGCAGCGATAGAACTAGTCTGCATCCCGCTGAATCTGTCCCAGATAATGCCAGATGAATCTGAATGACATCCCATAACGTACTCACGCAACTGGACCATAATAGGACTGCACTTCCACATCTATGGTGTTAGCAGTCGACAACGGAGGGTCTGGGGTGAGGCCTCGGTAGTCAGCCCACCGCTGCCACATTCGGTCGTTTTTAGCTCATCTGTGCGACTACATAGGGAAACAGCCTTCTGTGAACCTGCATTGGTATCTCTGTCCCGTCCCTACAAGGAGCTGCTCAGCACAGCCTTCTAGTTGGTAAGCACTGCAAGAGGCAAAAGCAAGACTGTACGGAACGGGCAGAGATATGGCAGCAGACTAAAGCTTAACAGTAGTAGGCGCCTCGACTCTACAGACTATTTTAAACTCTGGGATGAAACTTGTTCGTAATCTTGCCTTGCACATACAACACCGTGGGCCTGCATATCAACTGTTTCATGCGCAGGCATGTGACTGCATGGCACACGTGTGGCTGCCCAGCTGCCGGATAGTCAACCCCTCAGCCTGGGGCGACTCCTGGTGGCCAACGACGCTGGGAGCAGCCCCGACACCCACCGACCACGCACGCAACCTGGGAGTCATCCTCGACTCAACGCTCTCCATGGCCAAGCAAGTCAACGCAGTCTCATCCTCCTGCTTCAACACCCTCCGCATGCTTCGCAAGATCTACAGGTGGATCCCGACAGACACAAGAAGAACAGTCAGCCAGGCCCTCGTCAGCAGCAGACTTGACTATGGGAACGCCCTCTACGCGGGAGCCCCGGCCAAGCTCATCAAGCGACTGCAATGCATACAAAACGCCTCCGCACGCCTGATCCTCGATGTACCACGCCACAGCCACATCACCCCCCACCTGAGGAACCTGCACTGGCTCCCCGTCGACAGGAGAATCTCCTTCAAACTCCTCATCCACGCACACAAGGCACTCCACAAGACTGGCCCAGCCTACCTCAACAGACGACTCCTCTTCTACGTCCCCAACCGCCAACTACGCTCCGCCGACCTCTCCCTCGCCACCGTCCCTCGCATTCGAAGAACCACCACCGGCGGCAGATCCTTCTCCCACCTCGCCGCCAAGACCTGGAACACCCTTCCACTAAGCCTACGACAGACCCAAGACCTGCTGACCTTCAGGAGGCTACTCAAGACCTGGTTGTTCGACCAGTAGCAGCACCCCCCCCCCCTTTTTTTCCCCAGCGCCTTTAGACCCTCGCGGGTAAGTAGTGCGCTTTACAAATTCTGTGATTGATTGATTTTGGGAGATAGTGACCGCATCCCGAAATAGCTTACGCCATCAGTGACCGCCAGGCTAACAAGCGCCACGTGCAGCTTCCTCTACACACTTAAATAACACTATATTGCACAGACACAAATAGTTTCACAGTGTAGGCAACAAAGGGTTGAAGTGCACATTTTTCGTTCTGCATTACGAACATATGTTCTAGCTGTTGTTTCGCACTATCAACGGAAAGGGTGCAGTTGTGCCATTCTTCTCAGATATTTTATAAATGTTTTATAAATATACCACGGTCAAACGTAGAGAAGTAAAACAGGCACGCAGTGGTGCAAAACCTCCTAAATGTACGAGCTCTAAAAATAATTATAATTGCATTTTGGAGTCCTCCACCACATTACTATGGATAGGGAGAATTAGGGCTGCTAAAGTTTTTTCTTTAGTAATTTGTATATGGTTCCTAGTGCATGTATAAGGGTTTCTTATACTACAGACTTCTTAGCCTTCCTATAAGGACAGTCTTCAGATTCTCGCAAGAATTCCAATAGGAACCTAGGATGACTGTCTAGGTCAGCTGTAAGAAAGTCGGGCATGAGCGTGATTGTAATCACTAGGAAATCTATAGGTGAGCGGTCATTTTGACTTGTAATAAATTGGCACACAAATATCCTATGGGTTCTCTACCTTAAAGGAAACTCATAAGATTGTCCCATTCTGGCCAGGGCTAAAGTGTTCTCCTATGCCACTGAGGTATAACTGATCTATGTATTGCATCCTCTCCCGTGCCCCAGATAGAGGCTCTTACATCGTCTGCGCTGCACTCATGGAACTAGCATGACAGCCGCATGACGTCAGCTGGAGCTGAGGGTGGTACGTGATGGGAGAGCCTCTCGCATGACCATGTAAGGTAAGGTAGGAGGGATGCACCTCGAGGAGTCAGGAAAGAAGAAAGCCCAGCTGTAACTTATGAAAACAGATTGGCTCTGCCACAGGTTATGGTTACTTGTAGTCCAGGTAATGGAGCTTAGCGTATCGGGGAGAGGAGATTCCAGATTAGACGGCATAGTTCTGCATGCAGCACAGTTAACATATGCTGGGAAAGGTGATTATGCTGGTGCCTAAGGCCACGCCTGTGCAGCACACGGACATGCTGGGCTGTAGACAGAAAGACAGCATTTCTTCTGCTGTTCGTTCAATCTCTGGGGCTTGTGCACCACAATACGGCACGTCTTTATCAAAATATACAGAGAAACTCCTCCACCTCAGTGGAGGACCTGGTGATCGATAGACTGATGTGCCCACATGCAAAAATAATGCTCCCTTCCAGTGGCGTAATGAAATTTGAACCCCCCCCCCCCTGCAAAGTACATGGAGGCCCCCTCCAGACCCAGTCAGGAGCTCTCGGACCAGGGGCCTGACACCTGTGCACAGTGCCAGAGGGGGCCCTCTGGAGCTCGGGGCCACACCGCGCTGGGGGAGAGGGCTTTAATGTTACGCCATCGGTCCCTTCATGCAGAAAAGGTTGATAGGGACCGGAGATCCAAACCTTCTATGGAATAACTGCTCAGTCATATTACTGTCACCCTCAGAAACACTTCCTTTTAGTCACAATGCTAATCTGGCTTGCTGTTGGCGACAGGCCATACCGACAGTCGGATCTGCCGGCGTCTAGTGTGTGTGGAATCTGCACACTGGTACCCCCCGAGGTGGCAAGCACCCCTGCACTGCAGTGACTGCGGGAATTTATATTAAGCTTCTATCCTGCAAGAGGTTAAGCAGCAGCAGAATGTCTTTCAGCAAGGACCTACAGTAGCAGACACGGAGCAGGCGGTGCCAAAAGGCACTCGGGCACAGGCCTGAGTGAAGGGAATGATGAAAATCATTGAAGGATATTCAGGTGGAGTAGCCTTCAAAGAGCGCGAAGAAGAGTGCCACCTTGCATGAGTCTAGAAAAAGCACATTCTCCATGCCATCTTATCCAGCAACAAGGAACATGAACAGATTCTACAAACTGTGCAGGACTTAGTCTCACTTTTTCCATTATAGAAAGCCATCACAAACTCTTCAATAAATTCGTTGGCAGTGAGGGCTACAACGCAGGGCGCACAGGTGTATAATCTGGGAAATTCAATAATGTTCCTGTCACGCTCAGCTTAATGTGGTCCCACTGCGCCACGTCAAAGCAAAGTTCAAATCCATGTAAAAGGAGCGTGTAAGTATCAGTCCTTCCTTTGTACAATAGTTCACAAAAGTATAATCTTGAGCCGTCTATTCATTATCATCCAATCACAAAAAGGTCTCTTGGGAGTCTCATTTAGTTGAATTTTCAGCTCCAAATTTATTCAATCCGTGATACATCAAAAAAGAAGCAGTCAAATCAATCCAGCCATCAGTTAAATCAATCCAGCCAACACGTTTCGTCCAATGTAGACATCATCAGGGCTCATAATCCTAATTGGAGCATCATAATTTTGATTCTTCAGAGTGTTATGCTAATCCATTGTAAACCCCACAATCCTCTTCCCGTCTGGGTTTTAAGTTGACCACCATCACGTCACTCACATGCTTTACAATTTCCTTTTCTGTCCTTCCTTTCATTTCCGACTGCAGGTGCTGTTGGCCGTAATATATCTGTCTGCGGTGTCCGACGTTGGTACATGAGAGTCGGATATACGGTCGTTTTTCCCAATAGCCACTTACTAGGACAGATAATTCTCATTTATATTCATGGCACGTAAATGCATCCCTTGGTTATATCCTGAAAATCTAGTATGGATCCAGCCATTTGGGCTATAATTGCACACTCCCTTTCTACTGCTTTCCCACCCCGACATACATGTTTTGTGATTTTTCTAATGTGCTTGGTTGTTTGTTCGCACTGTTAAAGAAGCTTCAAATAATAGGTTGTATAATCATACAGTAAAACTATATGGCTTACATATGTTTAGCTAATCAAACCTTTCGATTCTTATGCTGTACTCTGCAAAAACACTTCTAAAGGTTACAGATTTTCAAATGGATACCCATCTGCTGATCAAAAATTAAATAAACATTCCAGACTTCTAGAGCAGAATATCACGTCTATAAATTCAATACAGAATTTACATCAGTTCTGGAAACCCCTTTCTGCTCATCAATCATCACCAATTTAGAACAAGCGTATTTTATGAGATAATACTGAGCACAATGTATTCAAACTAAATAAACGTTGGTAAAGCCAACTGATCTTCCCTATGCGGGAGCTATAGGTTTTGACAAAGTCTTTTAGTCCTGTTGTACAGCAGCACAGCAGCTGCGTAGCATTGCTGACAGTTAGAAAAATAGCGCTATGATCTGGCTAGTGCTGGCCACATCTTTACTGGTGAGAGGTGGCAGGGCAAGTAACAACGTGGGGTGGGGTGAACAGGCCAAGCAACGAAAGTGGGGGGGGAGGGTTATGGCGAATGATAAGCAACAGAAAAAGGGGTAAGCGACAGACAACAGGGTAAACCGACAAGCGGGACAGGGGAAACGGTCTACAAACACTGCAGCAAATAAAAGGGAAAAAAAAAGTACCTCTGAAGTCCAATAGGCAGTGGAAGGACACATGCTGTGCAAGGAAGCAGTATTTGGGTAATGCACCAAGGCAGGGACAAAGAGGAAGGAAAGCCAGCACGCGCTGACGAAGGATAAGCAAGGGAATTAGTGTGATGATGAACCCAACACCAATGTAAGCACTCGCAGGCTCTAAGGCCCATGTAAGCAAACAAAATGTCTCGTTAGGGACAGCACATGCGCACTCTCAGATGAGAGGTAAAAAGTTATGACCTTCACACACTGAAAGCACACTCTGGTAACAGGCTCTACTAGGCATCCTGGTCATGCGCTTATGCACAATAATAATTTTTGTGAAGCTATGTCGTGGACGAGCCATCAAGTGAATCTAGGTCTTAAAGGTGACTGTAAGCCAGGCCTGATTTTGGTGCCAAAAGCCCCAAGCAAAATAGAACATGATAGCCCATACTTTCCTCTGGAAAAATTAAATTATAAATCCCAGCTTGCCTAGCGTAGTCGACTAAATGTCTAAGTGTGCCTGAAGACCAACCTCATAACACTGAGCTAGGTGAGAGGCAGGTCTGTTAATCACAACAAATTACCATTCTTCAAGTGAGATCCAACAAGGCTGAGACACTCAGATTATTCATTCTGTGGCAGCATTTGGCAGATCTTTATTGTATTGTATTATCTGTCTAGGACTCAATCCCCCAAACCGTTTGGGTTGATAGAGTAAAAGGATATTTCTGGCTGGTGTGCATAGAGGATCAAGTGTATATTTATTAAGAAACCCAGGTAGGAAGAGATTGGAAGCCTGCAAAAGGTTAGAAGAAGGGCGCCACTTGTTTTGCTGCAAACATGTGAATGTGCTCAAGCATGGAGTGAAGAAAGAGCGGTAAGAGTCACATTTACTCATCATCTTCGAGTGGTTGAGTAAGAAGTGATCTCAATACAAGTGCTGGTTTGGCATAGTGTGGGTTTGTGGTCTGGCCTAAGTGGTAAGCATCGGATGTTGTGCATGACACTTTTAAAGGGGTGTGCCAATCGTGATGCTGCCATGTTGTAGTTGCACCTATGCTTCAAGGGTGACAGAGGTGTGTACGATGGATAAGGTGAGAAGTACCTTCCTCCTCCAACATTACCCCAGCATGAAGAGTAGTCTATTTGGGAACAGACAGGCCTATCCCACCTTTCTGGAACCTAGGCAGTTATCAATGGTGTCGGAACACATTCAAATGGATAAGTAATATGGGGGAATATAGAAATGACCAAACCGAGGCAAGTTAGGAAAAAAACACTGATGTCACAAAGGCCAAAATGAGTTGAGATACGGACACCAGAAACGCATTGGAGTTACCTAAAAGCTAGAAAATCTTGCTCACTCTCCCTAAGATTGTGCCTGGCATCAGCACAGAATATAAGGCATGCAGTTGATTCTCACAAAATGGCCACTACTGTAAAGGAAGGCTACTGTAATGGGGAAAAAGAAAAATCGATACCCCATCTTTAAAAGTAGAACATATCAACGGATGTGCTGAATAATTCATGTTGTTGTGGACAAACTTCAAATATCCACTTTCACCAACATGTTTTTATTCCAATGAGACATATTTTAAAATATCGCCAAAGACTGTAAAAGGGCACTTAATTATCAAAAATCGGGTTTCATCTTCATAGCTATAAAACAAATGCTAATGTGCAAATATCTGTAGGGCATCCAAGCAGTACATCGTGTTCGCTTTACAATCTGCTTTACTCGCGAATGCGGAGTTAGGTTGCACTGCGTTAGCATCTTGTTAAGCGCACTACAAACTGAATAGTTCCCCAGACCTCTCCCCCCAGGCTCTGAGGACCACCCTTCTTATGGTGGTCTCTCTCAACAAATACATGATGTTATTATAGTAAAAACGCCCACTCACTTGGCCGAACTGGCTGCAAGAAAACTATTTGCACAGTACAAAACAACAACAACTTCCTTGTTATAAAGATCTTCCAATCGCATTGCTGCCATTTTTAAACGCTGTACATAATGTTAGTATTTTTCAATTTTTAAAAGGACTCAGTTTACCAGCTTGGTAAGATGGATAGCCGAGTTGACTTTTCTAGGATTCAAACCTGTGATCAGCTAGTCAATGGAAGTCAGCGGTGCGCGCTTATCTAACTTTAACTTGCCATCTTGTGCACCACCATGGTCACCTTCATATTCTACATCAAGATTATTTTCAAAGTAAATTCATAAGTTACCATCAGTAAATTTGTTATGTTTAACCAGAGGGCCAGACCCATTCCACATAATGCAGGATAACGACTGGCTATGTACTGATTAGCTCGATTTAGTTTCACACTGTGAAAGTTAAGATTCTTGGACATCCTGAAAATCTGGATTTCTAATGCAAGAGTAGGAGAACCGAGCCACGCCAGTTCTGATAGATACACAAAACTATTACTTTATTACCCTCAATATCCAAGATAAAGGATGCTCCGGACTACCAAAAGAGGCTGCAATTCCACAATCACAGGATACTCTGCACTATACAAGTGCTAGCTAACAATACCAATAGTCTAACCTTGCTCATGCTTAATGCCCGATGAACACTTAATGTGAGACATCACACAGGGACACACTGACAAAATATTAACACATTCATTATCCGCACTCCGAGCAGAAGCGTGGTCTGCACAGTATAGTGCCTAACAGACAGAACTAGGCATTGGTGAACAAAGCTCTTCAAAAACCTGCATCCTTTTGACAACCAAGTCTATACTGTGAGCATACGCAAATAAGGGAAGCTAACGAAGGACAAAAAAATCCCAAGAAAAACTTAACTGGCAATAAAAACTAGATTTGGAAATGCCACAAAGATTTATAATCTTCAGTAAACCTGCACGAAAACGTATTTTGACCTGGTATCTGTGTTGACACGAGTTTGCTAGCAAATCTCAGATAGGCTGCACTGAAAACTCACAGGATTCACGTCCCAAGACACTAGGTGGAAGTGTCATTAAAACGCATCTTTTAGAAACACTGTTTGCCACTCCGTCAGAAAGCACTTACTCTTTAAGTCTTTGGAGCACAGTAACAATATTTCAGCCAGCGGAACTAAAAGTATTTCATCCCTTAGGAACTGCGTTTTCAACATAATTGCACATTTGCTGCGGTTTCCACCTAAGCCATCATATATGGCATGATTTTAATATTTTAAAAACAAAGGTTTATATATTAGGGGGATAACAAGGTTCTACAAGACTACATATTGAAGGGAACACTGCCCTTGCCAATGTAAGAATGTTAAATGTTTACCTGTGGATGGCTACATTCAAAGACCAGATGAATATGTTGACAAGTTGGTATTAAATTGTCTACTTAATGGAATCTGGTAAGTAATTCAGGCTAAAATGTTACATTTAACAAACATATACTGAAAGCTGAAGATGGGTCTGGTTAAGCTCCAGGGCAGACCCAGAAAGTATCAGGAAAGGTTCAGTGAAACGTTAGAGCAGAGCTCTTCTCAAGGACTCCCTCACTCAGGAAGTATTGTAAAATGGCAGGAGCAAGAGAGCTTGGCATCTCCACCTTACTGGTTGAAGTTTGGGTAGCTTCAAGTAAAGTGATTGTGCTACTAAGACACTGTTATTGACACGGTTTAAAGCTAATTAAAGTTACCGGGGAAGGATTAAAGCATGAGAATATATGACAGATTCAATGCTGGAGAAATGTATGTAGTACCTTACGGACTGCTTTTCAAGAGACACACCTATACTAGCGAATCACTCCTCTAAGTCAGTCTGGCAGGGCAGACCTTATTTCAATGGGGCATGGTGCATGCAAATGAGGTCTGGCCCTTTCACCTCTGGTGGGGTGATAGCAATATTTGAGGTAACCCCCACACAATAAGGAGAGCATTGTGCTGGTCGTATTCTGGGCACTGTAATTGGAATGCAATGCACTTCTCTTGGTAAGCTGCAGTGCATTTGGTGTTCATAAGGACCCCATGCCCTCTCACACCGGAGAGCCTAAGAAGCACAAAGCATCTCACCCATCCAGCAGTATCCTCAGCACCCATGGTACAATGAGCTGCTGTGTGGTAATATCACTCCGGGTGGTGCAAAGAGTAAATGGGCAAATTTAACCTTTACCTGAACAGAAAATGGAAAATTTAATTTATTCCCCTCTACCATGGGGGTATGCCTGGCAATGACAAATACCATCAGGTGGGCAATTCTTCTAACTTATTTTTGTCCTTAAATTTATAAATAACTTTCAAACAAGGTAGAAAAATGTATTACTTACATGTCATGAAGATGCTTTGTTTCATTGTTGATGCCAACTCATGATTACCTTTCAGTATTTGCATCACTTTTAAGCGACTGGTGTCTTTTACTCCAAAGTGTCCCTAGATGTGCCACTTTCATATTTAATCAGTTTGTAACATTCATTAAGCTTTACTTGGCTGTTTCCTCTTGGAAAGGGATGTTTCAGTCTAAACACAGGGTAAAACCAAAGCCGAGTTCTAGGCAACAAACATAAAAGGTGCTAATTTTTTATTTGAAGAAGTGTGTTCACGTAGCTTTAGTGTTCAGCTAAATGAAGATTCTGAGTGATTTATAGACCAAGTTAATTACCTTCGGTAACTATGTATCTGTAAGAGACATAGGTTAGTTATAGATTCCTTACCATAGAATTACCCAGAGGCGTCAGACTGGACCCGGAGAACTTTTTCTCTTAGCAGTACCCCTGCGCGTCGGTAGGTGGCGTTGGTCGACTAATCGTCCGTCAGCATTGTGGTCGCTGGTATGACGTTGCGGTGTCTACTTAGACGCCGCCCCTGCGCGCGGACGTCAGTTCTTACACGACTTTCCACGCCAGACGCGCATAGCCATGCAAGACACTGACCACTGGTGCGCACAACACGTGCCCTGTAAGGGAGTCCCTATCCCTAGAAGTCAGTTCGCAGAGCGGAGAGGATGGGTGGGGTGGGGTGGTAAGTTATCTATACCCAACCTATGTCTCTTACAGATACATCGTTACCGAAGGTAAGTAACTTGTTTATCTGAAAGAGGCAGTTAGTTATAGGTTCCTTACCTTAGAATAGATCCCCCAGCAATACCATCCCCGGAGGAGGGTTTGCGAACCAAGTTCACACCAGAAAGTCCTGGAAGATAGAATGGGCAAAATAGCCCGCCCTCCGGACTGGACTATCCAGGCAGTAATGTATGGTGAATGTGTGCATAGACACCCACGTGGCCGCCTGGTAGATGTCAATAAGTGGGACTCCGAGTGACAAAGCAGTAGTTGCGGCTGTAGCTCTATGGAGTGAGCCGCAGCCCCACTGGAGGTTCCTTTTTACCTAAAGCGTAGCACATCTTGAGATGGTATGCTTTTGGACGGCCCGCCCTTTCTTGGCACCCACATAGCCAATGAAAAGTTGATCGTCCAACCGGAAATCTTTAGAGCGGTCAAGGTAGAAGGACAGAGCACGTTTAGGGTCCAGACGGTAGAGTCTCTCCTCCTTGGAAGGGTGCGTAGGTGGGAAGAAGGTGGGCAAAGTAATTGTTTGTCCAATGTGAAAAGGTGTAACCACTTTTGGGAGGAACGAGGGTCTCGTTCAAAGCACCACTTTGTCTGGATGCACAGAAAAGAAAGGGGGCTTAGAAGAAAGAGCCTGAAGCTTACTCACTCTGCGAGCAGAGGTGATGGCAACAAGAAAAGCAATCTTCAGAGAAAGGAGCCCGGGAGGACAATTGTGAAGAGGCTCAAAGGGAGCACACATAAGGTAAGTCAAGACAAGGTTCAAGTCCCACTGAGGCATTATGAAATGAGATGGAGGAAAGAGGTGAATAATGCCCTTAAGGAACATTAAGGGGACTTGAACAAAGAGGGCTGATCTGGTAGCTGAAGAAAAGCAGAAATGGCTGCCAGATAGCCTTTAAGAGTGCCCAGAGCAGAGCCCTGCTGGGCCAAAGAAAGAAGGAACAAAAGAACCTCAGAAAGAGGGGCGGAGAGGGGATCCACAGCCTTTGCTGTGCACCATGCCACAAACTTGTTCCATCGACAGGTGTATACTGTCTTAGTGGAGGGACGCCTGGCTGCTGAGATGACATTACAGACTTCGGGAGGAAGGCCAAAAACTGTCAACTGTCACCGCTTAATCTCCACGCAAGGAGGTGGAGACTGGACAGGTTCGGGTGGAGGACCGTCCCCTGCTGCTGCGACAGAAGGTCCTCCCGAAGGGGCAGTCTGATCGGAGGATCGATAGCCATGCTCAGGAGCTCGGGGTACCAGACTCTTCGTGCCCAGCCCGGGGCCACAAGAATGACTTGGGCCCGGTCGCGCTTGATCTTCTTCAGCACTCGAGGCAGAAGTGGTACAGGCGGAAAGGCGTACAGGAGGCCGCAGTTCCACTCGCGAGTGCCGCCTTGGAAACTCCAACGCGCAAAACTGCTGACATTGCACGTTCTCTTCGGAGGCGAACAGATCTAACCAAAGCTCCCCCCACTGCTGAAAGAGACCTTGCACCACTTCTGAGTGAAGACGCCATTCGTGATCCACCAGGCACCGACGGCTGAGTTTGTCCGCTCTGGCGTTCAGAGAGCCTGCCAGGTGTTGAACCACCAGGGTTAAGCCCAGATGTTCCAGCCATGTCCAAAGGCAAAGCGCCTCTTGACAAAGGGTCCACGACCCCACCCCGCCCGGTTTGTTGCAGTACCACATGGCGGTGTTGTTGTCTGTGAACACCTGCACTGCCTCCCCCTTGAGGGAGGGAAGGAATGCCTTTAGTGCCAAGCAAATCACCCGAAGCTCCAACAGGTTGATATGGAGCCCGTACTCCGCTGGAGACCACACTCCTCTGATCTCCGCCTCTCCCAGATGGCCGCCCCATCCCAGGAGTGATGCATCAGTCACCACCGCGAGGTCTGGTTGGGGAAGGGATCTGCCTCTGACCCAATCCTGGTTCGTTAACCACCACTGCAGTTGTTGCACAGTTCCCTCCGAGATCTGGGCATAGTCGGCGAGATTCCCCGGATGCTGCGCCCACTGGAACTTCAGGTCCCACTGCAGAGCCCGCATATGCCATCTGGCATGATCCATCAGCAGGATGCAAGAGGCCATGAGGCCCAGCAGCCTCAGGGTCATTCTCACCGAAATCCGGGATAGAGGCCGAAACATCGGTATCATAGCCTGAATATCCCGGACTCGCTGTTCGGGAGGATAGGCCCGAAACTGCACTGTGTCCAGAACAGCTCAGATGAAAAGGAGCAACTGAGAGGGAGTCAGGTGTGACTTCGGCACGTTGATAGTGAACCCCAGCGAATGCAGGAGGTCCGCCGTAGTCTGGAGGTGGGAGACGACAGCCTTGGGTGAACCCGCCTTCAACAGCCAGTCATTGAGATAGGGGAAGACTGGAACCCCTGATCTGCGCAGATGAGCTGCGACCACCGCCATCACCTTCGTGAACACCCGAGGGGCACTGGTAAGGCCGAAGAGGAGCACCTTGAACTGAAAATGCTTGTGGCCTACCGTGAACCGTAGGTAGCATCTGTGGGCTGGCAGGACGGGGATGTGAAAATAGGCGTCCTGCAAGTCCAGTGCCACCATCCAGTCTCCAGGATCGAGGGCAGACAGGACCCGAGTCAAGGTTAGCATTTTGAACTTCTCTTTCCGGAGGAAGTGGTTGAGGGCCCAGAGGTCTAGGATAGGACGCAGGCCCTTGTCCTTCTTGGGCACCAGAAAGTAGCGGGAATAGCAACCACGACCTACTTCTGGTGCAGCGACCCTTCCGATAGCTCCCTTGGCCAAGAGAGCTGAAACTTCCTGGTGGAGAAGCGCCAATGATCCTCCAACATGCGATCGAAAGACGGTGGCATGGAGGGAGGGGTAGTCTCGAAGGGGAAGGAGTAGCCCCTTTGGACTATCTGCAAAACCCACTTGTCTGATGTGATGGTTTGCCAGTGGGGGAGGTGATGGCGAATCCTGCCACGCACTGGCCGCTGATGGGCCTGAAAGGTAAGACTAGGAGGGTTTGGAGGCTGCTGCCAGAGGGGGGGAGGGAAATGGTGGACTGGCCTGCCCGCTGGCTCCCAGACCCGTGTCGGTGGGTCTCACGTCCGCGGCCCCGCAGAGGCTGGGCAGCAGTTTAGTGGACCGGTGGCTAGACTGGGCCGGACGTGGTGGGGTGCCCCTTCCGTAGCCACGAAAAGCAGACAGTGGTAGACGGGAGGACGCCGCGAGGCCTAAGGATTTGGCAGTAGCTCGAGAATTCTTAAAGCGTTCCAGCCCGGAGTGTGCCTTGTCACCAAAAAGGCAACGGCCATTGAAGGGCATGTCCAGCAGAGTTGCTGAACATCCCCGGAAAAGCCAGACGTCATCAACCAGGCGTAGCGCCGAAGGGCTACCAACGTGGCAATCGTTCTGCCCTGTGAGTCGGTGGTATCCAGTCCACAGCAAATCGTGAATTTTGCTGCGTCTCTCCCATCTGCCACGGCTTGAGAGAGAACGGCCCAGGCCTCCTCCAGGCATTGAGGCAGCACTTGCGCCACGGTATCTCAGATTGTATGGGAGTATTGGCCCAAGAGGCATGCGGTAGTCACGGACCGCAGTGCCAAGCTGGAGGAAGAGAACATACACTTCCCAAGATGATCCAGCTTCTTGGATTCCTCGTCTGGGGAGCAGAAGGGAATGCACCCTTGGAAGAAGAGGCTTGGACCACCAAGCTCTCGGGGGAAGGGTGTTGGGTGAGGAAAATGGGATCGCCCGGAGCCGGGCGGTGGCGGCGGGCAATCGTCCGTTCCACAGGAGCCCCTGTGCTGGGCTTGGACCAAGTGCCCAGAAGGACGTCTGTGAGGGCTTCGTTGACGGGCAAGAGGGGTTCTGAGGAAGTTGCCGCAGGTTGAAGCACCTCCGTCAGGAGATTAGTCCCGACTGCCACTGTAGGGAGCTCCAAGCTCAAGGACTCGGCTGCCCTACGTACCACCACAGCATAAGACGCTCCCTCCTCTGTAGCCACGGTAGGGGGAGAAAGCTTGCCAAGGTCTGGGGAAGTGTCCAGACCACTGGCGTCACCCAATTCCTCTCTCCAGTCCGGTTCTTCCAGCTGGTCTGTCAAAGGGTCCAGCGACCCCCCCAGTCCTCATCCCCACCTTCAGGGCGAAAGGGAACACCTGGGATGAACAAGGGAACAAAAGGACCCTACAGCGTCCGATTCGACATCGACCGACGTCGGTCCGGCTCCATCTCGGGGGTGAGGATGGGGACGGCGTCAGCCAGGGGCACCGCCGACGCCGGGGGCATCGTCGCCGGGATTGGCACTGGGGAAGGTCGAGTAAGGTTGACCGGCGTCGATCCGGATCCAGGCCTGGATCCACGGGGGCCCGCCGGGGCTGGAGCCGCCAGTATCAAAGGCCCAGGGCCCCGACCGACTCAGCTGGGCCCAAAGGCGCGTCAGCGGAGTCAGGCTGCCCAAAGATACGGTGGAGGGCTTCGTACAACATACGAAGCTGGGCAGGGGACGCCCCGGCTCCCGGGAACAGGGGAGGCACGGAGTCGTCCCTGAATCAGGCACCGGAGACGGAGCCTTTGAGCTCCGGATCCCGCATCGCGTCAGCCGACCGATGGGGGAAAAGGTGAAGAGTGACGGTGCTTCCTCGCCTTCTTCTTGTGCTCCGACTTACCTGAGGAGTGCGAAGACTTGCACATGGTGTGGTGGCTCCGCGAACAGTCTTAAGAACTTCCCCTCGAGCGAGACCGGGAGTGACGCGGAGGCGACTGCCAGGCCTCCATTAGCTTTCGGGACTGCTCCCTCAAAGACTTTCGATTCATGGCCCGGCAGTCTGAGCACGACTTTGGGTCGTGGTCGCGCTTCAGACACCAAAGGCACAAGAGGTGTGGGTCCGTCACAGACATCAGTTTGTGACAGACCCCGCAGGGCTTGAAGCCGGTCTGAAGATGGGACATCCCTCGCACACCAGGAGTCGATGACTCGAAAAAAGAAGTCAACAAAAGTCGAAAAAAGCTTAGGCAAAAAAAGTGACTAAAGGGGTAAGCTCTCTCCGGATCTGCGCTAGGCAGGCGCGGAAAAAGAAGTGACGCCAGCACGCAGGGGTGGCGTCTAAGTAGACACCGCGACGTCATCCCGGCAACCACGACGACTGACATGGAGTCTACCGTCGCCACCTACCGACACGCAGAGGTACTGCCAAGAGAAAAAGTTCTCCGGACACAGTCTGACGCCTGGGGGTAATTCTAAGGTAAGGAATCTATAACTAACTGCCTCTTTCAGATCAAGCAGTTTCATTATGTCAGACAAAGAAGACCGTATAAATTAAAGGGTGCTCCTATACCTCCATACGAAAAAAAAAAACTTTCATTGAAAGAAATGGAATAGTATTTGCATTAATGTCTGCTTTATCGCCTACAAAATGGTAAACTGGGGAAGTCACCACAACTGGCAGGCAAAATCAATATCTCTGGTGGCATAAGTAACTACTGCAAAAACAACCTGACCAGGTTCCCAACAGAAAAATCCAGGATACAGACAACAAACTTGCAATGGTTTGGACCAGCCTGTCCATCCAGATGAAGCAAGCTCCCCCTTTCCAGCATTCTCCCAGTTCTGCTACAGATAGGAAGTGAATTTGGCTGGATTGAGGAATTTAAAGCAGGTTGAAATCACAGAAAAATTGGTTAAGTATTAACCGTACATAAGTATCTCAATAATCTGTCTGATTTTTTGTCACACACACTATTTTGGTCCTTGCTTAAAGAGCCTAATTAGTTACCCTTTCAGCGCTGAAATCTGAGAATGAAGCATTTAAAAAAAAAAATGCAAATTATACTACTAGTCTCGCAGTTAATCAGAATACCAGGACATTGACCATAAAGCACACTTTGATAGATTTTCACTTCAGACACATCACATAGCGGTTGCTAATGGTTATTAATAATACAAAAAAGAAACAAAAAAGGGTGCAAGGGTGGAGGGGGTGCACTGGACATTCCAGGCCGTAGCTGCGCAGTCGGAAAAGGAGCGTTATCCTGTCCTGCTCTGGCATATGAGGGGGTGTGACTAAGCGAGAGAGAGGTGGAACGGAGGTGTCTGGCAGGTTTGTGGAAGCTCAGGCAGTGGTTGATGTAGGTGGGCCGGAGTCGTGCAGGGTCTCGAACGCGTGGGTGAGGAGCTCGAAAAGGCCTCTTCTGTACAGGGAGCCAGTGGCGCTCTCTGAGGTGGGGGTGATGTGGGTGCAACGAGCAAGTTAAAGAATTTGTCTTGCTGCTGCGTTCGATGGTCGGGAGTCTTTGGATGAGGTGGGCCTCGATAGCTGCGTTGAGAGTTTCTGTAGTCCAGTCAACTGGTGAGGAGGGCCTGGGTAATTGTGCTTCTCATGTTTTGGGGAAGACACTTGAGGATCTTGCGTAGCATGCACAAGATGTAGAAGAAGGAGGTTGATATGGTGTTTTTTTGAGATCTCATGGTAAGTTTGTTGTTCAGGATGATAAAGGTTCTTGGCGTGTTCGGTCAGGGTTGGAGTGGGTCGGAGTTCTGTAGGCCACCAGAAGGCATCCAAAGGGGATTCTTTGTTGCCGAAGATCAGGACTTCCCTCTTGTCCGTATTGAGTTTAAGGCAGTTGCTCCTCATCCAGCTTGTGATGCAGGTCATGCATTTGTTGAAGTTGGTTCTAATGGAGGTGGAGTCTTCGGAGAGGGAGAGAATGAGTTGTGTGTGATCAGCATAGGAGATTATGTTGAGTCCGTGGAATCGGACTATGTCGGCCGGGGGTGTTATGTAGATGATGTAGATGGGGCTGAGCAACGAGCCTTGAGGGACTCAGAAGATGATCGGTTTAGGCTTGGAGGTGTAGGTTGGAAGGTGGACTTGTTGAGTTCTATATGTGAGGAAGGAGGCAATCCATTTAAGGGCGGTTCCTTGGATGGCTATGTCGTGTAGTCCAATGACGAGCGTGTGGTGGAAGACTGTCTAAGGCCACAGAGAACGAAGAGGATGAGGGAGACTGTCTCCCCTTGGTGGAGGAGGGCTCATGTGTTGTTGGTGCTGTGAATGCTGTGGAAGCTGGATTAGGAGTTGTCCAGGAGGTGATTATGTTCCAGGTGGATGGTGAGTTGTTGATTGATTCTTTTTTTGATGACTTTGGCTGGAAAAGGGAGCAGGGAGATGGGTCTGTAGCTGCTGAGTTCTTGGGGGTCCGCTGAGGGTTTTTCCACAGGGGTTTGAAGCGAGCGTGCTGCAAGTGTACAAAGAAGGAGAGTGGGTCCAGCGAGGGGTTGAGTAGGGTTGTAAGTTTGTGGCCGATTCTGGATGCTCCTTCGTTGAAGAAGTGGTGGGGTCAAGGGTTGGAGGGGGCTCCTTAGTGGACAGATCTCATGATGGTAATGGTGTCCTGTGTGGTGGGGTGGTTCCAGGCGGTCAGCCTTGTGTCAGTCGTGGGTGTGGAGTTGCGACAGCTCAAGAGGTCCTTGGACTTGGGTTGGGAGTTAACGTTTCAGTAGATTTTGGCAATCTTATTGTGGAAGAAGTTCATAAGGCTGTCACAGAGGTCCTGGGAGGGAGTGATGTTGGTTGTTGTGGATGCAGAGTTGGTGAATTCCTTAACGATGCAGAAGAGCTCTTTGCGGTCACTTGAGCTGGCTTCGATGTCCAACGCCAGAGCTTTCTTCTTTGTCTCACGTAGTTGGGGGTGGTATAGTTTGAGTGCTGTTTTGTAAGAGGTTCTGTCAGCTGTGTCTTTGCTGGTGGTCTTTGCTGGTGCAACATCTCCTCTCGAGGTGCTTGCAGTGCGCTTGGCCGTCCTCAGGTCTGAGGTGTACCAGCTGGCTTGCTTGGTGGAGGTTGTGTTTTTGATGGGGGCGACACTCTTGACGCAGTCCACGATCCAGGTGTTTAAACTCCTGACGTCCTGGTTCACGTTGTTGTGATGTTTGGCCGGGTTGAGGGCGTCTGTCTATTCAGTTTCTGAGGCCTTGTTCCAGCGGCGACGGGAGGTGTTGGGTAGTGCCGGGGGGTGGTAATGGGGAGCCTTGGGGTGGTTATATTGAAGTGGAAGATGGAGTGGTCAGTCCATGTGAGTTCAGTGGTGTGGGTGTATTTGACACGGTCGCTGGAGATGAATATAGGGACAAGTGTGTGTCCTGTGATGTGCATGGGGTCATGGATGAGTTGGGTGAGGCTGATGTTCAGGCTGTTGATGAGGTTGGCGGCATTTGGGTCGATTTGGTAGTTGAGGTGGAAATTGAGGTCGCCCAGGAGAATGTAGTCCTTGGAGTCAATGGCGAGGGGGGGCAATAAAGTCAGTGAGGAGGTTGCAGAAAACTGTTTGAGGTCCCAGGCAGACAGTAGGAGAGGGTGCCCCTGATGGTAGTTTTCTCGTCTGTTTGGATTCTGAAGTGGAGATGTTCCATTGCTGGGATGGTGTCATACATAGTGGTGGTGCATCACATGGATTTCCTGTGGATGATGGTGATCCCTCCACCAGCCATGTTGATGCGGTGTGTGATCTCGTATCTTGCCAGTATGGCAGCGGCGATATCAGGGGGGAAGGGTGGGAGATTCAGGGTTGAGCTAAGTTTCGGTGAGGAAGGATATGGCTTTTGCAAGAGTGTTGATAAGGTACCAGACTTCAGTGGCGTGTTTCCAGAGAGAGCGAGTGTTGAGGAGGGGATATGCGAGCTGGTGATGGGTTGTTGGTGTGTTGTGTCATATGATCTGGGAGGGGGCGTGAGGGGTGGGGGAAGAGCATGCTGCGGCAAGTGAAGTGGCAGTGGGGGCAAGTAAAAGGGCCTATCGTGGAGTGTGGAACAGGGAGGCAGCAGGTGTGGCTTTATACTATTCGTGCAAACCAATGATTATTCACTTTGATTATAAAGATAGAATAAACAAAAGACTTTGAAACTAACTGCTACACACAACCACAGAAATAGTGAAACCCAATGTGCCATATACTCTTTTAGGACTCCAAGAAGAGAAGAATGGATATTTTTGTAAAATGTACTGCCTGATGTAATCACATCAAATATGTTATTGATGAAACATTAAATTTCCCATCCACAAGACCTGCTATTTGGAAGTAAATGATTTATTAATAAGGTTAACTTTCATATTCACTTATTAACAGAAAGGCAGTGCAGTGAGTTAAATACTTGTTGCTAACATTTAGTGACGTGCAGGTTGCAACTCGAAATCCAAGTAGGGGCAAACCCATTCGCCTGGGATTAGTACATTTAGTATCATTAAATTGGGTAATAGTAACACCATTTAAAGATAAGCTATTAATCTGTCTCTCAAATGATCTTCACAGGTATTTTCAGGAGATTCTGAAATCTAACACTTTCTGCATAGACAAAAATACATGATCATATTGATCAGAACACATATATATATATATATATATATATATCACATAGGATCACCGCTTGTAGCAAAGATCATCCAGCACTCCATGAGGTAATAATCACTCGGATTTAGTTTAAACGACAACATCTACGCGTTTCGGCGGCTTGGCGCCACCTTGTTCATGATGTAGGCGCGCCATTTTTTTCCATTAAAATAGTCATTGTGTACATTGACATAAGCGAAGGACAAGGATTTTTTCATTTCGTAATCAGGAGATTATTGCACTACCCCAGTGGGCGCCATCTTTGAACATGTTAAAATACATATCGTAAAAGATTATCTACCTCTTCACAGTTGTACATTTAATTAAGACCAGTTTATAAACAATTCACTATTATATTCTACGGTCTAAAACTGTAACTTTCCGAAAATCACTCTGAATATTCGTATATATATATATATAAATTCCGTAGGATCACTCAGAACGGATACATAATTAAAAGTGTGTTTAATGTGGTTCATCATCATTAGACTCAATTTTCCTTCTGGTGAAATCACGTTATATTAGATTAGTAAAGTCTATTTAGTTTTATTATTTTAATGATACGTTATTAACAATCACAACTTGAGGATTTGGTTATTTAAATGTTCATTGAGAGGTACTGTCATCCTGAATAAGTCTTCCTGAATGTTCCAAATTATGCAGCCCAAGGACCCATTCTCAATCAATAATATGGTTTTCAATAACCTTCAAAAAACTCTAGCGTAGAGCGAAACATGTCAGAGAACAAAAACATAAATGACTTATTATGACAATATTAAAACAAGATTGGACAAGAAACTTTATAAGTTCTTGTAATTCCAATGGGCCTGAATACACACAGTAGTAGAAAAGGGGTAAAAAGTCCCATTGGTATGTATTTGGGATGCACAAATACATCAGATTATAAGGAAAGAGTCCAACCCATCTCGGACAACGCAAGTGGGTATATTTTTTGTTCTGTCACAGTGTAACAAAAACTGAAACTGACAAACAGATGATAAAAAAACTGATACAACTGAAAAACTGATGCACTGAAGGGAAAAGCAAATCAGCCATAATTTAACAACAAACACTAAAAGAGCCTGTATTCTACTTTGTCTAATATTTCTATAACACATCTGGATGCAGAAAGCCAACACAAGGCGTAGAGCACCTCATTTACAAGGGCAGACGTGAAAGAAAAAATAGAGGAGTGAGCTAATCAGAGTCAAGCCTCCCCTTTTCTAAAACCTTAATCAAATTAACTCAATATGAGCATAACAAATGATATAACAAAGCTTCACTTTGAACAGACAGATTAGCCTCCTAGCACAGTGGCAGTAGAAGTTGGTATACCGTTATTTTGACGATTTTCCAATAGGAATAAAGTCATCCTCACTAAATCAGCCTGATGAAAACTAAATGTTCGAGAAATGTCAAACTGCCGGAATACCTTTTCCAAGAAAATTGCATGTTTTTGTGAAAAAGGCATATGTCATCAAGAGGAGAGGGGGGGTATAGGATGAGAGAAAACGTAGACGGATTTGGGGAAGAGTAGTAAATGTTAGATTTTTAAAAAGAGTTTAGTTAAAGGGTACTATGTGTATGGGTATAAAAGAAGAGGAAGTAAAAGGGGGAAAGGTAGCAGGGGAAGGGGGTATAGGATGGGGAAAAGTAGAAGGGGTGGGGAGAAGTAGTAAAAGCAAATTTTTTTTAAAACAGGAGTAAAGCGGAGGGTAGCGGACTTATGGTATTAATGAAAGAGCAGGAAAGGTCAAATAAAAGAAGGGCGTAAAAGGCGGGAGGTCCGGGGGAGGTCTATAGGATGGGAAAAACTTAAATGGGTGGGGGGGAAGTAGTAAAAGTAAGAAATTAAAAAAAAAAAAAAAAAAGAGTAAAACGGGAGGATGCAAGACGTATGGGTGTTAAAGAAAGGGGAGGTAAGTGGGATTAAGGAATGGAACCTCCATAAAAATTTCTTCAAAAGTTGCTTTTTCCAGCTTGGTTTCAGCAAACTGGAGAAAACCATTAATAAAGACAAAAAATTCAGTTTCGTTCAGAATTAAAAAGAACATAGTTGGCC